>PVJH01005166.1:0-115634 GCA_004026705.1 Nesogale talazaci
GTTTCCAATGAATGGTGCTGTCTTCTATATCAGAAAAGAACTGTGCTCCAAGGAGTGTTCAATAACTGCTTTTTCAGAAATACAAGATCAACAGGTCTTTCTTATATAGTGTTTCCCGGTGAAATTGAGCTTCCAATCTCACAGTTCAAAGCTAAATGTGTGAAGCATCTGCACCAAATAAGAGACCACTACATATCAATAAAACTAAGTCAGCACCATAATTCATAAAATCCTTTTTGAGAAAGGAGTCAGCTGCTAGTATGTTCTATGAATCCATTTCACTTTACGGGAAACCTGCTCATCAACTACTTCCCAAGGGAAGACCAAGATAAAAACTACCCTCTGCCAAACAACACCAAATCCAATTATGTAAGTACTGAACAGCATCCAAATCCAAAGGCCCAGGGTAACTGGCTATAAAGTTTCCTGTGAGAGCATGTCTGCTTAATAACAACGTAGCCGATGATAAGGAGAGCCATCACAGAGAGAGTTGATTCAGTCCGCGTTAAAAGTTGATGATAATTACCAGACTAAACAAATCATTAGCAATATGTCCCAATTTCTAATCTGGACATTAAAATACATAAAAGTAACCTGAGAACGAGGCTTCATTTTAATAAGGGCCAGGACAACTAGTACAAGTTGTTTAGCTTCAATTGACTTTTGGAAAAGTTCTCAGATTCCTTTTTAAATGTCAGGGCAGATCAAATTTGAAAAGAACACAGATCCGATGTCTTTTGGAAAGTCTCTTGACTGTGAAATTCAATTATTTGGGGAAATAAATGAAATAAGGATTTTAATTCAATGTATGACAGACACTTTCATTCACATATACGCAGGTGAGTCAAACAGTATTGCGAATGGAAGGTGATATTTCACACATGCGCTAGTTCATTCCAAATTCCACAACTGAGCTCATTGTCCTCAAAGGGTTCCTGGCTCACAGCAGCTCAATGGGCAGAGCAGAACTGTGCACTATGAGTTTCTGAGAGCATACTCTTTGTGGGAGTGGAAAGCCTAATAGGTCTCTGACACAGTGGGTGGCTGCAAACCATTCTATCAGTGATACATTTGTCTTTGTCTCAATGGGCTGCCTTTAAAAAGGTCCACTCAGCAGATAGGCCATGGAGGTCAGCACAGAGGCTATTGTTAGCAAATTTTTGAAACCTCAAAAGTATAATCTTCATTAATATTTATCGAAAGATCCAGGATAGGCACAGGGCTTATTATAGAGAATTTTTAAGAATATTAAAAGCAGAATTAGTGAGGAAAAAACAAGCAAGCAGGAAATTTACTTTTATACCTGATCATTCTTAAATGATAGCATGGATTATTCTAGGAGACTTCTTTTGGAAAACTGATTATATCCACTCTACAATTGAGATCTTGCCCTTCAAATTTCTCTTTGTTCTTCAAACTCAAAGAATATTAAAAAGGAATATAATTTCAATCTCTTGAGGATACAAATCCATCTATTTAATGTAGTTTAGACATAAGAACACCAAGGTCTTCGTGAAACGGTAAGAGAAAAGAAAATTTCACCTCTAGAAATGTATAAATCTAGATGTGGAACATGTCAAGAAATAATAGTTCCATATTTTAGTGTTTTTGTTTAACATAAACTTTGTATGTTTTGTAGTAACACTTTTTGACTTAGTCTGCTATGGGGACATGTTCCATAAACAACAGTAAGGAGTAGCTGTGGATATTTTAAAGCAATTTCTCAATTGATAGCTAAGGGGAAGCAGATATGTACTAGTGAATAAATAAATAAATCTTATTCCTTATTTTGTCAATATCTAAAATTTGAAAGAAACATTCCAAAATTTAAAAAATTCCTTGATCTGAGTAACAGTAACTTGTCGATAAATCTATCCATTAAGAAAAGCTGGAGGACTTCTGGAAAGATGGCAACTGAGTGACACATACTGGAGGGAGGGACGTCTGCAGAAATCAGGGCCAGAGAGCTACTTATAGGGAAGTTCCACACTGCCAGGTCACAGGAGGAGCACCGTAACGATAAGTAGGTACAGATCCACTGGGTTTTGTGGGTGGCTTTTGGCTTTCACAGTGGAGGCCAGGGACAGTTTGACCTTGGCCCTGTCACTGTCTGAGCTAGAGACAGGATTCTTAGTAGCTGGCCTAACGGCCTTATCTCAACACAGCTACAGTTTCCTGCCACCTCAGGTATTGTTTAAACCCCTCCAGCACCACCATCAGAGGACAGAGCTCAGTTGTTACATTTGTTTCCCTCTCTACTCTCGTTCCATTTTTGTTTTTTTTCCTTTTCTCTTACCTTTTCTCTCACACATCACTTCCAATATCCAGGCCACTCCCCTTTGCGTAGGGCGTTTACATCAGTCCTCCACCTTTGTGGGGGAGCTCTAACCACTGTAGTGTAACAGGAAGCTGGGGCAAAGTCTGCCCACCTTCCTCCCGGGGAATACCACCTACCTTCCTCCAGGAGAAGTCCCACCTGCATGCCTGCAGTTTGCAGTGGCTATAACCCACTCACCCACTCTGGCAGAAATCCTGCCTGCCCACGCACCCTTTGCTGCACTTAAAGTGAGGTTGGGGAAATCCCGCCCACCATCATTCAAGCGAAGTCCATTAACAACTGTGAAAACTCCTATCCATCTTCTGTGGTCCCACATGCCTGAGAGAACTTCCTCTAGTCTGCCATAGTGCCTCACACCACCTAAGGCAGCTCAGCCAATACTCTCCTGTGCTCCGTCCTGCTCCGGGAACCTCCACCCAAGCTCTCCAGCAATCTAGTTCAACTTGGAAACTCCACACACTATCTACAGTGATCTACACCAAAACAGAAACAATCACCTGCCTTCTGTACAATTCTGTTGCAACACACCCCGCACATGCCATCTGTGGCTGGGGCCACACCATCATGGCTTCCAAGAGATCATCCCATGCAGCACCAACCTTGTGGATCCAAAACTGCCCCATCTAGCATCCCCTGAGAGGACCATCCAACTTTCCCTCCAAATAACAGAGTACTAATTGACTATGGAAAGAGTGGAGTCACAGGAGGATAAGGCCTAGTGCAACTAGCTACAGGCAGTTCTGAAAGCATTCCTATGAGTCTCTCAGAGAGAGCCCAGTGCTCCTCAGCTCTCTGGAAAATGGCACCTGGCTTCTCTAAAACAATGCACACAAAGATAAATCAGCCCCTATTACCTCAATAAAAAAAGGAGAAACAAATGCAATTCAGAATGTTGCTTTCAGTAATACAGGATATAAGGTAAGCAATACAGAAAAAGGATCAAATTATAGAGGGGATAAAGACCATACACCAAAGGGAAATACAAGAGCTTAGGGATAAGACCATAAAAAACAGTAGCAGACTCAGACTTTGCCAAAGCAGAGAACCATACCAGGAACCAAGAGGACATCCAAGCAGACTTTAACAAATGAAAACAAAAGACTAATAAGATCATCAGAGAAGCTGAAGAAAATCTAAGTGCTTTGTCTGATGCTAGGAAGAGGAACAACATCAGAATCATTGAATGACAGAGATAGACACAGGGCTGAGCCCCAGTGGCGTAGTGGTTGGCTGTTCAAATCCAGCAGCAGCTCTCCAAGAGCAAGGCTAGGCCTCCTACTCCCACCAGGGCAGTGATGTCCAAAAACAAAGGAAGACACAACAAAGAAGTTAAATGTAAAAATAGTGACAAAGTTCTGGAGGAAAATTTCCCCAGCTTAATAAGTGAAAAACAGACACCCATTCAGGATGCTAAAAGAACACCAGCTAGAATGAATCCCAAGAAGAAGTCACCATGGTTCATAAAGTTGGACTATCCAACTTTGAGGAAAAAGAGAAAGTCATGAGAGCAGCAGGGGAAAAACAAGAAATCACATATAGAGGTTCCCAAATAAAAATTCTGCTCAGATCTATCAGTGAGCACCATGAGGAAGAGAAGAAAATGGATTAAATAATTTTAAAAATTTAAGAAAAATAATGTAAACCTCAAAAAACTCTATCTGGCCAAATTATCTATCAAGCTAAATGGAGAAGTAAGAGACTTTCCAGACAAGGAAAACTCAAAGAATATGTTAAAACAAATTCAGCTATAAAAAGATCCTTGCCAATGCAGTATGAGCCAATGCAGTATGGGCGGTGACAAAGCAATAGTCACTGAGCACAAATTAGACATCGCAACATAGAAAAATCCCACCTAGTGGGCGGCAATGAGAAAACAGACCTCAACTATCATTGGCTTAAGGATGGAAAGACGTCAAGAATGAAATGCACACATGCACATATGCAATACACTGATAAGAAAGTGAGGTAGGAATATACATAACACAAAAGATGTAGGATGATATCAGAGTGTCTACCGATGGATAAAATAACCCTGAAAATCAATGAAATTAACTCAGGCATTAAAAAGCTGAGGCTAACAGACTTGCTATGTCTGAATTCCGGGTAGGCTAGAGGAACAGATTTTATAGACATGCATATAGATATAAGGAAAGGGTTTATATACAAAAGGAATGTGACACTAGAAGGCATCCCTATTCAGTTCAGTACAAAGTCATAAGTCCGATATTAATCCATATGCCCAAAATCAGTCTATAAAGTCTCCTTCGGACTCACAAAATCACAGGTAAGTGGGTGCAGAATTCTGGCACTGGCAGGGTTCTCCCCATGGCTCCTCGCTTCCAGGGCTCAGGGTCAGTCAACAGCATGCCGCTCCAGCTTCAAAGGACTGGCTCCAGCAGGGCAAAGCTGTGTGGTCTCTCCGCTGGCTCCTCCAGCTTCTCGGATGCTGCCATCTTGTCTTTTCTGTGACTCATCACCTCTGAGACTAACTCCCAACAACTGGGGAAGATAGCTTCTCATCTTCACAAGGGAAATATCCTGAGATTTCCCAGAAGTCTCAAGAGAAAGCCATGCCCACATAGAGGCTTCATTGGCTACTCAATGGCTATCTCCAGATTAACAGGCTAGATAGACTCCACCCCTACATTTCAATCATAAAATTAACATAAGCACATGACTACCACACTTGCTTAGAGAACACAACCCACCAATCTGCTGCTAGAGGAGACATGTCTCAAGATTATAGACAAAAAAAAGGCTGAGAATCAAAGCCTGGAGAAAAACATACCAATCAAAGAACAATTTTTAAAAATCGGGGGTGGCAATTTTAAACTTGAATAAAATTGACCTCAAGGTGCAAACCAGAGACTTGCTGAATATGTCAGTCAAATGATCCAAAAAGATGAAAAAAGAAATCACATGTTCAAGCTCTCTGAATTATATGGATAGCAGGGGAAGAAACTCAACAAGGGGGTTACAGATCTAAACACTAAAATTAGAAGATTTGACCTAATAGATATTTATTGACCTCTCCACCCAGAACAAAAAAAGTCCATATTTTTCAATCCCATAAGTCATATTTTTAAAAATAGACCACATATGGGGACATAAGGTGAATGACACTATCATAAGACCTCTCTCTCTCTGACCACTACCATAAGACTGAAATCAACAAAAGCATGATGAAGAAAACAATGGTAAAACATTGGGTAATGAATAGCTCTTTTGCAAAAGGAGTATGTACTGTCCCAGATCAGAGATGGAATTAGAAAAGTTCTAGAAACCAATGAGAATGAGAAGACAACATATCAAAACTTATGGGATACAGCAAAGCCACAGTTATCAAAGTTTCAAAGCAATACATGCATACATGAAAAAGTAAGAGAGACTTATGTTTGGTAAGCTGGGAGAAAATTTACAGCATTTAGAGCAGAGTCAACAGGACAATCCTATTAAGCGCAAAAAAATAAAGAAATTACAAAAAATCAGGGTTGGGATCCTGGAGAAGGAAAATAAGAAATCTATGGGGAAAAAATATAATGCTGATAAAAGTTGGTACTTTGAAAGGATAAACAGAATTGACAAACCTAACCAAGAAATGAAGGAAGAAATGTCATTAGCAAGAATACGGATGAAAGAGGGGATATTTCAACAGACTAATTAAATAAAATGAATAATTAAGCAGTACTACAAAGGACTGTATTTCAATAGATTCAACAACTTGGAAGACATGGACAAATTCTTGGAAAAACAATTCCATCCAAAGCTATCCCCAATGTGCACCAAGGATCTCAACAGATTAATAGCAATAGAATAAATAGAAAAGGTCTTCAAGGAATTACCAACAAAAAATCTCCTCTGTCAGAGAACTTCGTGGAATTCTACCAATCCTATACAAATTCTTCCAGAACATAGAAAATAATGGAAAACTTCTGAACTCTTTCTATAACCCTTATACTGAAACTGAGCAAGGATCTCACAAGAATCAAGAACCAATATCTTTAATGAACATCAGTGTAAAAATCTTTTTAAAAAGAACTGGTCAATAGAATACAAAAGTATGTAAAACAAATAATTCACCATGACCAAGTGGAGTTCATACCAGGAATGCAGGGATGGTTCAACATAAGAAAGATCATTAAAAAGAAAAAAAAAACGAAAGAAAGATCATTAGAATCATGTGCCACATTGACAAATAAAACTATAAGAACCACATGATAACATCTATAGATGCAGAAAACCATTTTACAACATCCAACATCAATTCCTGTTTAAGACACTCAAGAATATAGGAATGGAAGGAAAATGTCTCAATATAATACAAACTATATGTGAAAAATCAACAGCCAACATCGTAGTCAATTAAGGAAAGAGGAACACCCCCCCCCACCACCACAACTGCACAATTACAAGGAGGCAAAACACTAAGGGCAGGCAACAGAATATCAAGGGGATATTCAAAGTCCCCAGGGAATACCAAAGATAGTCTTTGGCGGCAGGGCTTGGCATTCCATCAGACTTGACGAGAAAGCACCTCTAACTGTCAACAAACAGATTATAGACTTTTTTTCTCTTTTTCTGTCATTGGTCTTTGTTCTTGTTGTTGTTCTCTGATTTCTTTTGTTGGTTTGTTTTTCTCCATCTTATTTTTTGTGCATACTAATATCTGTGCAGGTCTATCTAAATAAGATAGGCAGGATGAACAATCTTGAGGAAAAAACAATGGAAACAATGATTTCAGAGGGACACGGGAGGGAGGAAGGCAGGAGAAAAGAAGTGGGTGTCAACAAACCCAAGGACAAGGGAACAACAAGTGATCTAAAACCATTGGTGAGGAGGGTGTGGGCAGCTGGGTAGAGCTTGATCAAGGGCAATGTTACCAAGAAGAACTACTGATAACCAAATGAGAGCTGAATATGATAGTGGAACAAGAGGAAAGTAAAAAGAAATAGTGGGAAAAACTAGGAGACAAAGGGCATTTATAGAAGTCTAAAGAATAGCATGTACATATGTAAATATATTTATATATGATAATAGGGAAATTGATCTAAGTGCACATATTCATAGGTTTAGTATTAACATAGCATATGTACATTAGACCTCTAATCAAGTACTCTCTCAATGCAAGAATATTTTGTTCTATTAACCTGACATACTGTGATGCTCACCTCCCCAACATGACTGCTGAAGACAAAGCAGTTGCATAAACAAATGTGGTGAAGAAAGTTGATAGGGTCTGGTTATCAAAAGATATAGTGTCTGGGGCTTTAAAGGCTTGAATATGAACAAGAGGCCACCTAGCTGAGACACAACAAAGTTCGCATGAAAGAATCTTACCATGTGATCATGAGGTGTTGATAGGATCAGGTATCAGTTTTCAAAGAACAAAAAAATAATATCATTGTAAATGAGAGGGAGTGTGGATTGGAGACCCAAAGCCCATTGTAGGCAACTGGACATCCCCTTATAAAAGGGTCTCAGGGTCTCATTCAGTTAGGGTACAGTATAGCACCAATGAAACACATAGCTTTCTTCTGGTTCTTTAATACTGCCTCCCCACTCCACCCCTCCTCCACAATTGTGACTCCGATTCTACTTTACACAGCTGAGTAGGCCAGAGGACGTACAGTGATACAGATCAGAGCTGGAAACACAGAGAGTCTAGGACAGATAGACCCCTCAGGACCAATTATGAGAGTAGTGATAACAGGGGGGTAAGGGAAAGGTGAAAGGAGAAAGGGAGCAGATCACAATGATCTACACCTAAACCCCCTCCCTGCAGGAGGACAACAGAAAAATGGGTGAAGGGAGAAATTGGCCAATGTAAGACATGATAAAATGATAATAATTTATAAATTATGAAGGGTTTGTGAGGGAGTGGGGGGGGGGGAAGGGAGAGGAAAATGAGATGCTCATACCAAAGGCTAAAGTAGAAAGAAAATGTTCTAAAAATGATGATGGAAAAATATGTACAAATGTGCTTGACACAATAGATTGATGGATGGATGGATTTTGATAAGAGTCATATGAGCCCCCAATAAAATGATTTTCAAAAAAGGAAAGCTGTATTTCCAACTCCCCTAAAATATGTTAAAATAAAATTCAATTTAAATTTTTCAAAATTGTTGGTGATCACTTTATCATCAAACATTTTGAAGGTTGAACTATTTTATTACATATATTTCACTACAATGAATTTGTACTTATAAAGAATATGAAATTACTATTTTTATAAGTAACAGTTCACTTTTAGATATCCAATTTTACCCTCTCAACAACCTGTACAATGTATTTTTCCTAATGTCATTTTTCCTGGCTGAGAACCATATTAACAAGAATAGAATTATTAAAAAACGAGGAAGAAAAGGAAGTCAGACATGGTGAGAGGAGGAAAATTGTGTCAGAAATGACTTCAAATGGAAGAAAATATGGATGTCACATTTTATTCTGAAGGGAGAATGGAAATGTAACTATAATGTTAGCTAAATTTCCTTTTGTGATCACTTTTACCAAGGATTTCTTTGGTGGAATGAACATGACATTAGAGTAACTAAAAAAAAAAAAAGTTCCTCTATAGAAAACAAATGACTGTTCCCACATGAAATGGAGCAATGTGAAGTCTCTACTTGTTGTCTTTCTGGGTCTCATGACTCCTTTGCCATATTGAGAAACATGGTGCTGATCTTTACCTTAAGAAGGGCCATTTGGGGTAGTTGGATAGATTAATCCTGCTTGATCATGAAAATATGCTTAGAAGCTTGTCAATGACCATTAGTACATATCAGTGATTCTACATTCAGTTTAATAAGCCCAGTAGCCCTCAAGTCAATTATAAATCATGGCATTATAATACAAGACATATCTTACAATGTTCTTTTTGATGATGAATTTGATTTTATTCATCTTTAATTTGTCGACTTCAGCTCTGCGAACCAGATAACTTTTGAATTTAAGTGGTCAATATCAATCCAGTTAAGTTATCTTTAAAATAACTCCTTATACATTCCATTTCATTTTAATGATTTCCCATTTTATTCAAGTCATATTTTGCACCTTCCAAGTTCTAACTATTAAGGGGTGCTTTTAATTGTTTCTTCTGATGTTTAGTCTTGTCCCATCAGCAACTGAAAATCCTAAAAGCTCCATCCACATTACTAAGATCCATTCTCCTTTGGGCAAGAAACTCTTCCACAGTCATATTTTGAGAGCCTGCCTAGGTGAAGGCTCATTTTTGCAGCCTGTTTTTGACAGTGTTCTCCTGCTATTCTTATGATTTCAGTGCCTAATCCATCAAAAGTGAATCACCTCTTCCTTTTCCCTAGTTTCTTCATAGTCAAGACTAAAAAAAATGAAAAAGTAAAAATTAAACTCATTGCCATCTGGTGGATTTGAACCATAGTGACCTTATAGCTCTGTTGAAACCTATTCACCCATTGTTTAAATACCTGGTGGCATTCAAAATAGCAATGGCAAAATTTTAACATAGCCTACCACAGTACAGCAAACTGTCAGATAAGTATGATTTAATTCTAATGACACTTTTAATATACTTCAAAATGTGTAGTGTTTATTTTCTATACTTCATTTTAATCTGATAACATTATTATTTTAGCCTAAAAGTTAATTTTGAATGGTGTGGATTTTAAAATTCCATGTATAAAACTCCAGATTTTTTGGGGGGAGGGATATATTACTTTATGTCCTTTGCAGATGCCAACCAGCAGCCGAAATTATTAGATACACTATCTGGAGTAAGAAATAACTGCATGATAGAAGAAAACAAAGTATACTGTTGATATGTGAAGAAAATTTCAAAATATCTGACACATATTTCAATCCATGTTGATATTGTTATAAATTCTTACTACAGCTACTTTCACCATTTTTCATTATTTTTGATTGTCCTAACCCTTAATGTTTCCATAATAGGGTTGCATCTACATATCCATTTCTTATTCTCAAATAAACTTCCCCAGGTCTGATCATTCTGACCAATAAAATCAATCTTACAGTGTCTTAAGTCTTGTAACTTCACCTACATTTCCCTTCATTTAAGAAAGAGACAATTCAGCCAATATCAACAAACTGTTAGTGCTGGGATTAACATTTAAAATACTGATGATGTGGGATAGAAAAACTACACCTTTCACCAATTCCAGGTGGTCTCACATACTTCAAAATCACAAGACATTTACTAAGGAGCTCTCTCTATCTATGAGTTTCAGTGCATTCTACACCTGATAATATTTATTTCCACAGCTAGGTGTTAGAGTAGCAGTCACTGTAGTAGTCAATACAAGAAATGATCCAGAAAATATTTTCTACCTTTGACAAGCACACATAAATCCTGCCAACATTGACCATAAAATAAACTGCCATTGCACATGTTTAGGAGTTAGAAGTAATTAGGGTGGGTCTAAAGGAAATTATATCTGGACCCTTGCTTAAAGTCAATACGTTCTTCCTTCCTTATTGCCTTCTGTTCGGGTTTACATGAGACCCATTGTTTTAACAGAAATGTGTGACAGCCACTTGCAGATAGACCCACAACTCTGGTGTTTCCCAAGAACCCAAAACTTGTTTTTGAAATATCTATCCGAACAGTATTCTTGTAGTTGTATGTGGCTGTAATTTATTTCAGTCTTCTCCATTGGATTTTAAGCACAAGAAGATACTTGAAATATTGTGAATTAATTCCAGAATAGGATCATAAACATAATTTCACCTAAAAGAAGTTATGCCTTTATTTATTTTTTGGTGGGATAGTTTCTCAATGCATATAAAAGCTTTGTTCACTCGATGGCGAACCTTCTATATGTAAAATATCATTATTGAAAGGCTGAAATATTTTCAGAATTATGAAAATGTGACACAAATATATGAAGTGAGTCCATGCTATTTGAAAAAAAATTCTACCCAGAGTTGCCACAGATTTCCAATTCGTAAAAAGTGCAGTAGCTACAAAGTGCAAATCAACCAAAGCACAATCAAAATGAAGTATAGCATGAAGGTTCAAATAATTTTTGTTTGTTTGGTTGGTTACTTGAGTTGGGGTTATTTATTTACATGTATTTAGTTTGTGTGTATTTACATCCAACTGATGCTTACTTATGATTAGTTTGTTTATGTAATATCAACCAAAGAACTTGAAGCACTTACTGATGAAGATTAAAGAAAGGAGCTTTCCAGGTAGACTGGTAAAGATTAACGGTTTCAGTCTGAGGAATAAGGTGCACATGAATCAAACCATGGAGTTTTAATGACCTTTTATGCATGTGAATGTTGGATAATGACTACAAACGACTACAAGAGAAATAATGCATTTGATTTATGGTGTTGGTGAAAAATGTTTAAAGTGCCATAGCCTTTCAGAAGAACAAACAATTCTGTTTGAGAGCAATACGGCGAGCATGCTCTCTAGAAGCCAGGATGGTGAGACGTCATTTAATTACTTCATTACTTGGGACATATCAGAAGGACTTAGTTTTTGCAAAAGGACATTATGCTTAATAAGCTTGAGCTCAGCAAAGGACAGGACAACACTTGTCTTAGAAAGGATTCTGTAGAGAAGCAAATGAAGCTTATATGTGTAGTCACTGCCATTGAGTCAATTCTGATTCATAATGATCCTATAAAATATAGCGGAATTGCCCCCTATGGGTTTCTGAAACCAATTTTTTATGAGAGTAGAAAGCCTCATGCTACTCCCTCATATTGGCTGGTGAGTTCAAACTCCTGATGTTGTAGTCAGCATCCCATCTTGCAAACTACTACACCACCAGGTATGTATATATCACAACACAATGGGTCACACAGTTGTAGCAGGAGATAGGCACGTTCTTAGACTGTGGGTTAGATATCAGGCCGGAGGCTTCCGTTGCTTCATGTAGCTGAGGTGGCTAAAGGACTCAAAATTAGCATACTAGAGAATACACTTCTGGGTGCAGAGGTAAGTAATCCAAACAGCAGGTAAAATGGCAGACTACTGGTGACTCCAAACTTGGAAGACCACTGGTTCAAGTCCCCAAAACTAGAGACCGATGAGTCAAACACAGAATCCAGATGCAGAAAAAAGAGCAAACAAGTCATCTTCTCCAGAGTGTCCACTTATATTGAAAACAAACTACATCGTCGAAAGTCAAGGAGCTCTGGGTGGTGTTCTGTATGTGTTGGACTGCTAGCCATAAGTCCTTGATTCAAATCCACTAGCCATTCTGTGGGTGAAAATTAAGACTATCTGCTCCCACAAAGATTTACAAAGGCAGAAATGTTGCTACTATCTCCAGTAGAGAAAAGAGATTATATGAGACAAGGAGCTAACAGCACAACAAATAGACTGAAGGTAATTTTAAAGACTCACATTATCAGTGCGTTATGATGGATAAACTAAATGTAGGGTTAAAAGTTGCTGCTATAGCTGTAGTTCCTGTCAGGCCAGCTTGAACTCATACCAACATTTTGTGAAACAGAACAAACATTGCTCAGTCCTGTACTATCTTAATGATTGGGTTTTCTAATTTAAAACCATGATTTCCTTTTGGTCTTTCTTAATGGCATAGTCTACGTACATGAGTGAAAACTTGCTGGTTTCACTAAGGAACATAATGGTTTTAAAGTAGAGGAGGACATTCAGGGTAATATCTAAGACTGTAAGGCAGCCTGTAGAAGAATAAGTTTGAGATGAGATGATTAGCTTAGCTATAAGACAGCAGGTGAAGATTTCCAAGTGGAAATAGGACATTTTTATGTGAAGCTCAGCTGAAGGCTTGGTCCAAAGAAGTCAATTTTTTTTAACTTATCAACACACGAGTAAAGATGGGTATATGAAAGATGATGAAGTGTCATGCAGAGACAGATAGGGAAGGAAGACAAAAATTAGATTCTGCCATCACCATTTAAGGAATGGGAAGATGGAGAAGAGCTGCAAGGGACAATGATAAATGTCTAAAGAAACAGAAAAAATATATGTAAAATTTAAATCAGAAGAGCCAGTTTAACAATGATTGCTGTGAAAGAAGCTCATGGAACAGGGGAAACATAAATTCCCATGGACTTTAGCATCTAGGACAGAATTGGTAATGGTCAGACCAAGTATAATGGTAATTAATAGCAACAGAAAACAACAGAGACATTTCGTCAATAGAAAATAAGGAAAGCGAATCAAGACAGTTGATCTTTTTAAAAACTATGAATGGTAAAATTTTGGAAGCAGACAATAGGAGGTGATGGGATTCAAACAATGTCACAGCCAAATTCACTGCACTAATGACCATGTGAAACATCACAAACAATATACTGAAAGGTATTTGACGTCATATAGTTAATACTTAAATAACAAAAGAGGCACAAAAAACTAGATTATGTAATAAGAAAGAATTTTAAAACATTAAACATTAACTGACAAAACAATAAAGCTTATATCTAAGATCATTTTCATATTACTTCTTGATTGGCATCCACACTTGCAATATTTGCAATATTCTTAGTTTTTCTCAGAACATCATTGTGGATCTGGTCTATCCTTAAACATCTTTTCACCGTAGCAGTAGGATCCCATTCCATTAGAAGTAGGCTAATTAGATAATAGTCATTGTGTTTGGTATTTTAGAAAGAGTTACTGAATCCTGTTCTCTGAAAGTGCTACCTTCATTTTGAAAAACACCTCTATGTTTCTGCAGAAATTACAGCAATTGTTCTGATAATACTTTTAGCTCTTTGATTTCATTCAGTAGTTGCATAGTTCACCCATAATAACTCATGGAAATTTGGGACACAACACAAAGCTAAAACAAATGACAGTAGGGCACCCCGGTTGTTTACCAATTTTTTTCTTTACCTTATATGCTGTCTACAGAAGGAACAAACACAGGAGAACAAAAATGTATCATTACATTAAAAGTATATTGAGTCCTAAAAATGAATCAATAAATAGTACAAGCATAGTTTCATCTAGCTTTTTATACTGTGAGCCAAATGAACATTACTGTGGGTTCTTAGAATACACTGTTTTGCAGAGCAGCATTAAATAAGAGTAAGGCTTATAATTTTGTGATTTCTACATTGGGCAGCTGCCGCTCACCTTAGAAAGAACCCTGATTACAAGTGTCATTTTAAGGAATAGACTTGCTAAACTCTACAAAAATTTAGGTATCAGTTCTTCTAAACTGGTGGGAACCCACTGAATCTCACAACTGTCTAAAGATAACACAAAGAAGAGAAACTATGAAACAGAAGTGATTGCTTTTGGAATAAATGGTACATGACATAAGGATGGTACTAACTTGGATAGCAATGAACACACCTTTTATTTTTGTGTGTGTGGTGTCACTGCCCTCTGGTGGTCGTGGAAGCTACCCAGCCTTGCTCCTGGAAAACTGCTGCTGGGTTTGAACCGCCAAGCCAGTGGGCTGCAGTCCCGCACTCAACCACTACACTACTGGGGCTCAGCCGAACACACCTTTTCTAAGAAAGAATTAACACTAGGAAAATTAACAAAAGGCAGAAGAGTCTGGAGAAAAGGATCCAGAAAGATAAAAGTATTCACTTTGATAGCCTTGCTTTTTTTTAATAGCAGCACTAAGAAAAATAGCAATGATGTGAGAGTTATCAAGATTTGGAGTAACTCTTCAGAAAGCAGGGGGAGGGAAAGGAGCAGTATTTGGAAGAAAATTGTTAGGAGCTACCATTTCATGACACCAGATGTCCTGGAGTAGTTCGAAGGTTGAGACCTCAGAGGTATGGCCTGCGGAGTGAGGGGTCCATGGGGGTGCCATAATCAAGAAAGGTTTCAAAGAGGGAGCACTTGAGTAGGGAAGCAGTGGCAAGTACTGTAGGTGAAAGAAAGAGCACAAGAATGGAAAATTCTGAAGCATTCTCGAATGAACCCTATTTCTTATGTCTTTGCTATGGCGATAGCTGTGGAAGACTCCTTATCAAGACTCAGCATGTACATCGATGTCATGACAGAGAGCAGGCCATGAGATTCTTGCTTTCAGGGAAAGAAGGAAAGGCATTTGCCTACTTTCTGAACCACCCTGACCAAAGCACATAGTTAACACCATCCAAAAGTTTTCAGACTTTTTGCTAAGGCAGATATACACAATGAGATTTTTAAAAGTCCGTGGGAAAATGAGTGGAAAAGCAATGAAGTTTTCCACGAGTCTCTCAAAGCACCAGAATTGTAATGTGTTTGTTCATATATATATGTGTGTGTGTGTATGTATATATACACACATATATATACACACAAATATATAGTGTGCATATCCAATAATATGTTTATATAGCAAGTGTCCTAATAAAAATGTGTCTATGTGCTAAGATCATTTCAAGCATTTTGTAAATATTAATTGTAAAAGTTAACTACAGATCAGTAAATATTAATGTACTTAATTCTCAGAACAACTCTATGAAGGGAGCATTGTCAATTCTATTCCATATATGGGGAGTCTGAAGTATAAAGTTGTCTCTGTCTATAGTCTGTAATGTAATGAGACTATAGTACTAGATCATAACCTATTACGATATGAATCAGGGGGAGATTTAAACCCCAAGAGTCCTGCTTGAAAACCACTAAGCCCATGCATCTTTTTAAGGACCATTAATAAGTATAGAATTCTACAAGAAACTTTTATAGGTAATCTAATATACGTGTATTCTTATAATGTCACGAATATTTAGGTCATTAGAGAGTATTGAACATTGGCAATTTCAATTTTGTCATCTTCTTTGAAAATGATGGAAGAAAAAGAAAGGAAAATGATAGAGCAGGGAGTTAGGCTGCCTAATGGTGGCTATTTTTTTAATGTCAGAGAATGTTTTCTCCTTAACTCTGAAATATCATCCAAGTCTTTGATTTCACGATGAGTCATAGGACATTCATGGGCTCCCTGGACGTCAGCTCTATTTCAACTCCCCTTGTTTCCAGAGCAGGTGCCTGCGCGGTCAGGCATGGTGACCTCTGTTTGCCTCAAGAGCCTTTTGGAATTAATAGGAGATAGGATATCATTAACCAATATTCCACTGGGAAAAACCACACACACATGAAGTCTGCTGGGTTATATATGCCTCTTGATTTTCCTTATACTTAGCCAGCTATACATCTGTGTATGCATTAATAGTTATAGGTCTTATTTTTCTATTGTCATATATACTTATGATATATCTGTAAATGATTATTCTCCAAAGTTCAGACATATTGGCATTTCTTTGCTTTTAGTAAATCATATACCTTGTTTATACCAGAGATAATTGTCCGAGTCTTTTTTCAGTTCTAAGATGCTAGAAGATTTATATTTTTGACCACTGAACTATGTTGCACATTGTGGTTTTGTTTTGTTTAGAAAATCCTTTCTAGCAAAACATAAATCATTATGATAACATAGCTTTGGGATCTGAAGTGTAAACAAAAGGATAATGTACCAGTTTACTAATTACTTTCTGCTTCTGACATTAGCTGACGTTTGTGTGTGCGGTATAAAAGGGCACACAGCTCATGCTGACAGGGAGTGGGTCCCAGTAGCCAAGAAGTAAGACGCAGACGGTTTTTCAGCACAAATGAAACTGTATAAAGGTGCCAAAAGGAGAGTATAAACAGCAGTTTAATAATAGGACACATGAAATTAATTAAACGAAAGCCTTTTTACTGGACACATTATGGAGATGCCATCGCCCCATAAGATAAGGGAGCCCTGCTAGCGAATAGTGACTCTGCTACTGAGTGCAAGGCTGATGGCTTGAACTCACCCAGTGACTCCTTAGCAGAAAAGACCTGAGAAACTCTTGCTCAAAGATCCTATGGGAAGTTCTACTCCATGCTGCAGGAGTGTTGCTGTGCTTCAGAGCCAAACCAATAACACCAAATGACAGCAATGATAAACAAAAACTGGCTTTGGGGAAAACTATAAAGAAATAACTAAAGTTTCTAAGAGAAACCTAAGTAACGAAGAAAAAAACTACAGAGCAAAAACTTCCTGAATGCATCCACATTATAGGAAAGATTTCAATATGCATGCAGCTTATCGATGGTAAAAGGGTAATTCTTAAAAGCCCTAGCTTATGCGCCACATCTGTTGCTTATGCTGTTATTGATTTCACTCAAAGAAGATATGTACCAACAAATTAGAGTCAACAGAATTAGTTTAAAATTGACTCATCTGGGTGTAGCAGTTTGCTGTTTGCAAAGTCACCCATTTAAAAAGTATCGGTCAGACATCTGTTGTGTGTTTGACACTGTGCCAATTAATAGAGTCTCATATTCTTCACATTCACTGAGCTTTTCTTTATAAATGAAGACAGATTATGACATGTAATTTCAAAAGTGATGTGTTTTATGAAAGACAAATAGAAAATTATTCAATACTCAAAGGACTTAGTCTTAGAATGACTCTGAATTCATACAAGATGAATTTTAAGTTAACATGCCTGAAATGTACATATCAACATGATTTTTAAAATGAATTCTAGCCCTAGCCTATCTTAAATGTATGTATATCCATTTTACTAATCTTAAGTTCCAACATTACAGTTAGTTATTCTTGTTTAAGGGGTCTAGGGCGGAGCCCAGACAGATCAGTTTCATGGCTTCCAGGCGGTCTAGATCATGAGCTCCATGAGAGCAGAGATACCCGCTGTCTTGGTCAGATTTGATGTCAGCTTGCTATACCTGTGGGAAGGTCGGTGTGGAGTCTAACCTATCAATCAGATCAGAGTCAAATAGCATCTTCTTGAGGGTGTGTCTTTTTATGAGTAACAATGAGGAGAACTGAGTGTCTCTGCCCCTCTTTGCCTTCTTGCTTGCTTGCATTCTGTTTCTGGCTCCAGGGGCAAACCACAGCCCACTCACCCTGGGGGCAGTTGGTGTCCTGCCATGTTCCTGCCAATCTTGGATCCATTCTGGACCCACTGGTCTGTGCACTCCTTGCTGCCTGTTACACTTTCCTGCTTCATTGGCCTGCAACTATCATCTGGTCCATGGACTTGAGATCACTACCTTGATATACATTTCTTCACTATTTGTATATTCTCTAGTACTTATATGTGTTACTTTTTTTTCTCGCAAACTTAGCCTAACACACCTGCTATCTTCTTGGTTTGTGCCCAACATGCGGCATTGCAAAACTACACAGTCCTGGTAACAATACTGGTAACAATCCATATTTTCTAAGTCTAACTGAATCAACTTGAAATCCCCTGGGCTACATTACACATCATTTTCTCAAGAAAGAAAACTATAACTACCATATGTTCCTTGCATCTAATCTAGTTAATATAAACATACTGAAGGCATCAATATTAATCTGAACAATTATCTGCCATCCTTCTTATGGGACGAATGATTATAAACTTATCATGAAATAACCACAAGGATTTTGGGGGTTAAAAAACATTCACTCCATATGTCACATATCTCATCCATTGCTAATCCATATCTAATCTCATACCAACTATTACTTAAAGTAACTTTTGACGAGGGAACCTGTTCATCAGTGATGAGTCTAGTTTGTCAAACTTCAGGCTGCAGAAAATGTGTCTCACATTAGGCAGATACCTTTCACCTGCCCAATCTAATCTACATTTCAAAATAGCTAAGAAGACAGAACGTCTAGTCAGCAGGACTACATGAGTAGTTGAACTGACTGGACTACCCACATAGGTTGGCCGGAGTGATACGATCTTGGGCTTCCCCCCATAAACATAAATTCCCATGGAAACAAAGCTTGGACAAAGTCTACTCACTTTATTTTGGCCCAGTAATTCTCATGAGGCTTTCTCTGGGTTTTTCTGAGTACTCTGTGTCCAAGCGGAGCTTTTTCCATGGCTGGTTATCACTTTGAACCATCACTTTAGCTGAGTTTGGACAGCGCTTTCCTTGAATGGGCTCCAAGGAGTTTTCCATGGAGAACTTACGTCTGTGGAACTGTCTGCTCACCCAGACTTCGGAAGCCCTTTGTCTCTCCAGTCATAGGGGAAAAAACAAAGCCATAATTATTATTTATTTTTTAATTCATTGATTTATACTTGATTCTTTAGTTTAGCCGGGCTTCGTTCCAATTTTGTCACATGAAGATTTACACTGTCAAATAAGCTGACTACAAGATTGTTTTGTTTTTGTTTTGTTTTGCTTTGCTTTGGGGCATCACTGCCCTCTGGTGGTCGTGGGAGCTACCCAGCGCTGCTCCTGAGAGCCACCACTGGATTTGAACCGCCAAGCCCGCGGGCCGCAGTCCCGCACTCAACCACTTACGCCACCGGGGCTTAGCCCCACAAGATTGTTCTTGCCCACAAGACACACTTTGGAAATAAGATGAGGCTATCTTCTCCAGTTAGGATTGATGGATCCAGAAATCCTATTTAACATACCTTTGAGTCGGAATCGACTCTATGATCACTGCTTTGGTTTGAGGCTTTGGGTTTTAACATGCTTTCAGAAGTATCAACGATTTATATTCTACAAAAGAAAAAATGGCATTAAGTTGATTGCTTTAACCCCTGTGCCTTCAGGAATTTTTATATCTTAAAAAGTCAACTATAAATGTATCCTTACTTTATGTTTTATGAAGTGCAAAATAGATTTGACTGAAAAATTACTGCCTATCCATTGATTTATACTTTCCCAAGAGAAAGATGAATAAGAAATACTAAGGAAATGGAAACACGGCATCATCAGCTCTCCCAGCCCTGAGTCCAGAAGAATTCAATGTTCACACTTGCTACTACCAACTGCTCTACTTAGATAGAGTGGAAGAAAAATGTGGAAGAAAATGAAAAGTCACAGCAAAGACACCAGCTTGTCTACTGAGTGACTGCCATGCAAAGTTCCAAGGTCACCCGGGACAAGTAGACCACCCTATCAGAAGGATGATGGATACTGATGGCAAAGGCAGAAAACATACCTTGCTGAACTCAAATGCATGACTGTTGGTAGGAAAAGCAGGAGAACTGAATTCCAGGGGGGGAGCATGACTGGAAGACTTTAGGGAAGGCTTTAGCGGAGGTATGCACTACTTGTCGGCTCTGCATGTGTCACGTTGACCTGGGTGCATCCTGGAGATCCAGCTGGGTTTTGTGGAATGCTTGGTCTTGAAGGTGTCTGAAAATTGAGCCACAGGCATAAGTTCAGTTTGGGACCTGATAGTTTTTCTAAGAGTCATCATCTGAACCCTGGGTCTTCAAGGTGTGCAACATGCTCCAGAGATTGCACCCGTGATATCCCATGCCGAAACTCCACTGGGGAAACTGCACTCTACCTGGAACACTTGTAACCTGAGCATCGATGACTTAAGACGGTGTCTGAGGAAGCAGAATAATTATTCCCTTGTACAGGATCAATCCTTTGTGGCTGTACACTATTTACACAAAAAAAGGGGTTTAATTGTTATGAACATTTTACAATAATATTCACCGCTCACGTTAGTCACAGTTTTGCTGCAATAATACATATCTTAATACAGCATATATGACATTAAGCAACTTGAGGAGAGGTTAAAGCTTAATCTTGAGCAGAAAAAAGACTGGGATTGTTTGTTCATTAAAAACTAAAAGACGGGCTGAACCCCAGTGGCATAGTGGTTGTGTGCGGAACTGCAGCCCACTGGGTTGGCAGTTCAAATCCAGCAGCAGCTCACCAGAGAGCAGTGATACCCCCCACCAAAAAAACCTAAAAGACGACTTTGGTTTTCCAGATAACTGGCCCATACACTTATCAATTTTATAATTTCTGGTCTTAGGATATAAATTTGACAGTGCCATTTAAAAACTGATAGCTTGGTCAAATATTAGTAAACACATAGCTTGAAGAGTATTGATATTAATCAATTAGCATTAGTATAGCTACACATAAGTACACACACAGCCTCTTCTCTTTCCACTTTAAAGCTGTTCAAGAAACCTCAATTCTTAAACCTAATGTTTTGTTATAACCCAAATTAATATTCATGAGGAGAATTCTTTTGCTTTTTTCAAATACTCCCCCCCTTCTTCCCAGGCAGGAAATAGGGGTAGCCCTTGTGCTGAGTGTGTGTTTGGGAGGAGGAATTGTGTGGGTGTAATTCAGTCTCCTCTACTTTCTTTTCTATTTGGGTTCTGACTGCCATTTGCCATTAGGTTGCTTTCTCTGGAAAATCTCATCTCAATTGGTAAAATCTTCTCAGTCTGCCTAGGACAGAATGTTTCAGTCTAATGTGTTGTATTCGAAAGTACACTTTTGCAACTTTTGCAAGGAAAATGAAATACTGCGTCCCATAGATTCTGCTTCTTTTTTATCCAGTAGTTTACATTTAGGGACAGGAGAGTGGGAAGTTATGTATTTAGCACAGCAGCACTCAACAGCAGTGGGGACACTGTTTGTACACATTCGAAGCTGTGGTTCAAGGAAGAGGACACAAACATATCCTTTATCTGCTGTCATGTGTCCCCTGCTTTTGGTGCTGAGGTGGGAAAGCAAACTTGGTATCTTTTCTGAACACAACAATTAAGGTGACCATTACATAATAAATTACGCATCACAGTCCAGAAAACAAGACCCCTCCATACTTTTCTTTTTAAAAAAAATCATTTTATTGAGGGCTCATCCAACTTTTATCATGATCAATACATACATCAATTGTATGCAGGCCACATTTGCACATTTGGTGCCATCATCATTCTCAAAACATCCTCCTTCCACTTAGGCCACCAGTATCAGCTCCACATATTTCCCCTCCGTCCCCCCCACGCCCCTCTCCCATTAATCCTTAATATTTTACAAATTATCCTTATTTTGTCATATCGTACACTGTTCAATGTATGCCTTCACCTAATTCCCTGTTGTTCATACCCCAGAGAGGAAACTATATGTAGATCCCTGCAATTGAGAGAGACAGAGAGAGAGAGAGAGAGAGAGAAAGAGAGAGAGAGAGAGAGAGAGAGAGAGAGAGAGAGAGAGAGAGAGAGAAGCACATCCCGGCACACAAAGCCTCATGGATAACATCCCTGCTCTGAGTAGCCAATGCACAGAGAGGCTCTTAGGGTCAACCCTCACCATGACACAAGACACCCTCTCACTGACTCACAGTGCTATGGGCAGGGCCCCATGTTAAGTGAAAGTTGTTCATGTGAATCATTATTTCAAAGGAAATCAACTTCTTATTGTATGTGGGTAATTTTGCCTTGGGATTTACTGCTTTGAATTTTGAGTTCTCCTATTCAAGTGTTTTGAGTTTTTTGGCTTTCCTGCTTATGAGTGTGATTTATAGAAAAGGATACATTGCCCTGGCCACCTATAACTGTCTAACAGTCTAGGAAAAATAGCCTTGAACTGACTTGATCACTGAGCTAGAACTCTGAAAGGATACATAGTGAGTTTAATTGCTGAAGCTGCCCACCTAGTTCATGGGAACCTCCATGTCTATGTGGCAAGGAGAGGTTCCACTGAAACGAAACAACTGCACTAAGATCTAGTTCAAATTGAAGATACTGCTAATGAATGAACATTTTGCAATAACTTGTGATGGGTAATGCAGAAGCTAGCCATTGGTGCATCTGAAAACAGAAGTCTCTCATTTTCTCTTGTAGGTGCCCTCTGATTTTTCATGGTTTGCCTGTGATACCTTTCTTACAGATTTTTTTTTCAGAGACTCTCTTTTTTTACTGGTCAGTTCTTAGAATAATAGTTCTTGCTAGCTTTCCACTGTAAGGCAAGGTTGCAAGGAACAGAACACGTATATTTAGATCGTTAGATTCTGAGGGGTGATATCAAGCTGGACTCCTGACGTGGACCATTGGGAAAATGGTGGTTGTCTACCAGAGACGGTCAATTCTGTCTAGTATCAGAGTGTCCATGGTGAATTTCTGGTGTGTGGAAGGCTATGGGTGACTGTGAGAGCTCAAAATCCATTCCCAGGTTCTACTCAGGGAACAAGCCTCCAGGAATTCCCTTAATCCAAAGTGAGGGAAGGGAATAAGCTGGCAATCAGACAGAGCATATTGAAGAGACCACTATCATTTAAATGATAGTTCCAACTTGTGGCTAAAAGTGTCATTTAATTTCCTTTTGGATACACTTTGATCTTGCTCTGATTATTAAGGGGTGTTTTGTTTTGTTTTTTGCTTTTGTTTCCTCCCCAAATTGGGGCTTACCTCTGCTGTATGCTGTTACTATTGGTAGTATTCTTGGACCTTTGTTTTGTATTTTTTTGTTGTTATATGAAACACAAGTTGAGTGAATCTATATATTAACTAGTATAAAGTTTCCTGGGGAGAATGGCAGGGAAGACCAGGAGTAATAGAGAGCCAATATCAATGAGTACAAGAAAAAAAAATGCTTTGAAAATGTCCAACACTTCTTGACATGCTAGAACTATTGAATTGTATGTTGTCTTGATTATATACTAATAAATTGATTTGGAGAAAAAAAATAAACAAGAAACAAAGCATGGAACAAAGTCTGGTCTATATTAACCCCATGGAACTGAGTAGAACTTCTTGTTAGGATTTCTAAAACTAAAATCTTTGGGTAACATCATGGTAAAAGGAGAAAGGTCTTAAGTTGTCAAGGATGTCACCGTGCTTGGGTTTACAATCGATGCTAATGGAACCAGAGGTCACAAAAACAAATGATACATTGCATTTGGTAAATCTCCTACACAAGACTTCTTTGGAGTGAATAAGGGTATGGATGTCATGTGGAGGATTAAGGTACACCTGACCCAAGCTATGGTATTTACAATTGCCTCATATGCATGGGTGAAGAAGAATCAATGCACTAAAAATATGGTGTAGGTAAAGAATATGAATTGCACTAGAGACTACTAAAATAAAAAATCTGTTTTTGAAGAAATAGAGTCATAATGCTGTTTCAAAGCCAGGATAAACTGCTTTCATCTCATCTATTTTGGACATGTTGTGAGAAGACATCAGTCCCTGGAAAAGGACATAACACATGGCCAACTAGATGGAAAGTGAAAAAGAGGAAGACCCCAAGATTGATTGACTTAGCGGTTCAACAATGGGCTAATACAGCAATCATGTGAGTGGGGCAGGACTGGGCAGTGTTTCTGTTGAGTGTAAGGTCTCTATGAGTTGGAACCTACTCAGTAGCGTGTAACAACAACAACACTAAAGGAAACAGTCTACCACATCGTGTGAGCACTATCAAGCTCTTAAGGAACTCCTCGGGATGAATGAAAGGAACACCATAGCCTACACAGGACCCTTTTTCAAGAGTGAAAAAGATACAAATCCAATTTACTTATGTTGAATTAAAATTCCAGTGTATCAACCATCTTTCCCTTGTTCACATAAGATATGAGCGATACAAATAGGTCAGTATAGTTTCATTTTTATATATTCACAAGCTATATGATGTCAGGTGTAAGGATTTCATTAATGTCTGGGAATTATATCTGGCTAAAGAATTGTGTATATGTGCCAATTTGACAAAGGTCAGACTATGATAGTTAGGTTTTCATGCCAATATGGCTGTCACAGGAACATGTGGGCAGAGTTTAGTCCGTCAATGAGGTTGCACCTTCATTGGAGGGTGAATTAGCTAAATGGCTCTCTGAGGTTGGCCCCCTGCTCTTTCTCCCTAATGTTTGGACCACAGTGCTGCTGCCTGAGTTAGTTGTTTTGTACTACCTGTGATCAGAGCCAATCCATGTATTATAATGGATCTTGTTGCAGTGCTATCTCATGCATTACTATATATTGAGGCTCCATTGTGACCAGCTGCATTAAATTATTGTGCTAATGGCCTCTGCTATGCATCAACATCTCATCTTCCTGCTGTTGCCACCCAACCTTGGCTTGGGATGACTCTGCTCCTCTTGTCTGAAGGCAGACTCAATATTTCCTGCCTGTCATTTCACCATCTGCTTCCTTGATTTTGGACCAGTAGTCCAACATGAGTTGGAAGAACCATCAGTACATTAACTGTCACATGAAGTAAATTGGACAGAGTACTCTGTACTTCTTTGTGGACTAATTAGCTTTTCCATTCAATCTATCTATCTATCATCTAATCTTTCTATCTATCTATCTTGCTATTTATCTATAGTGTCTAGAAAGAACCCTGCTTAAAACAGGGTGAAAGTAAGCCTAATATCCACAGGACATTTGACTAGACAGGCTTGGACATGAGGACATGATTGAAAATGGTTGAGTTGGCTCCGTGGACTTACTTTGCATATATTTTCTAGCTACTTTTCCTCTGTTTGGGCTGTCTGGTTTGCTGGAGCCTCCTTTCATCTCTCTGGGCTGCTTACACTTTGACTCTGCTAAAAGGCCAAAAGGACATGGACAGTAAAGTCAAGGTTCCTTCTGGGGAAGGTGGCCCTCACTGGTCAAAGGTTTAGGATTTTCATCACAATTCTATTGCCACTAGTCAGAAAATGTAGTACAATCTGGGTCTGAGGAGACATATGTTGTTTGAAAGCCACTCCACAACTCGGCTCAGCGCCCTTTGCTACATGTTCAACCTACCAGCACATGGCCTTGAATAAATCAATTCAGTAGATTGAGTGATAGTGAAGGGATCAAATAATAGACACAGACATCGATAGCAAAAAGCAAACTCATCCCTATCAAGTCAGGCTGACTCATAGTGACCCTCCTGTTGCTCTCTGAGGCTGCAACTGTTTACTGGAGTAGAAATCTTAGTCTTTCTCCTGTGAACCTTTTAGTGTATCCAACTGATGACCATCAGGGTCAGTCCAAAACACAACCACTACACCAATCAATACATGCTAGTAATTTCTATTGCCAGTGTCCATCAAGTTAGTGGCAGCTAATGGGAAAGCTTGACCCAGCTTTCTTGTTTTAAAGGCCCATAGTGTTCCTGTTATAGACCACATGGCCTTTGAACTCTCATTGTTCCCTACAAGATAGACTTGTACTGCACATGTGTAGCTTCCCTGTCTCAGAGTAGTGTAGTCACGTTCACAGACCTATTGCATTATTGTCCTCTTTCTTCTTCCCATACTTTGTACACATTGGCGATTGAGCTAAAGATAACGAAAAAACTGACCTTTGAGATGATGGAATTATAAAAAAGGGTGGCTCCACTTTTACCCATCAATATAAGACTGAACAAGAACTCTTGACACATAGCGGTCCTGTCTCCCTTGATTAAAGGCCATCACTTTGGAAAATGAGTGGACAGAAACAGCGTTCATTTAAAAGGGAGCCCTGCCCCTGGCGGCTAAGTCAGCATTCCACTAAAAAGGAGATGAGTGATGGTTGAGATGACAAAGCAGTGCGCTGCCAAACTGAGATGAGAATTTGACCTTATTCAGCCTCCTAGTCACGATCATCATTCTTGCAATAAAAAATTGAAATTAAAAAACCCTACACAATAAATTTAGATAGATCTCAGAATACTACAGGATACATTTATGTGTGACCCATAGGGTTTGTTATGAATCCCTAGAGTTCTACCAATTGCTCCTGATAAAGGAAGTGAGTAGCACTAACTGACTGCACAGCTAAAGAGCTGTGCTCCAAAGAAGTTCCTATAATCCACTGAGTAGGTCAGGAAGATGTGCCTTTGCTCTTCAGGAGTGTGGAAACCATTGCCATCAAGTTGATTTTTGACTCAAGTAGACTACAGGTGTTTCATGATGATTTTGTAGCCATGATATTTATGAAAAAAGATTTCCAGTCCTTATTTTCTTTAGTCCTTATTTTATAGACCCACAAAGTGGGTTTAGGTTGATGGTCAAGCACGAAACATGTTCTTCCTTAAGGAACCTTGAAAAGTGTGTGGAAAGATCTTGATTTCTTTCTTTCTTTTAACCTTAGGAAATTTACTATAATCATGTAAAATGGAATGTTTGGGAAGAAGTACAGTGCTATTGTAATGATATATTAGCCAATTACTTCCTATTTTAAAAAATCGCCAAGAAATTCTTAAGAAAAGGATGCTCTAATAGCTTGTATATTTTGAGAATTAAAACTTTGCATGATTATCATTTCTGATGTATTCATTATTGGGATAAACTTTGGGTCTTAGTTACTTTTAACTTTTACTGATGCCATTATTGAAATTTCAGAAATAAAGTTCAAAACCAAAGGCATTTTTCATTTTTTAAAATATCTGATTCCAAGGAACTAGAGAAATACTTTAGGTCTTGAATACTTAGATGTGTTGTGTAATGGCTGGCTTAATTACTGTGTCCAGAAAAAAACACGTAGATTGCTTTCCCACCTCAAAATCAAAAGCAGGGGGCAAGTGATAACAGATATCAGGAATATTCTCTGTGTCCTATCAAGACCCTGTGTTCTTTTCCTTGAACCATTTAATTGTCAGAATGTGTATGTACCCATTGTTATTGAGAATTGCTATGCTAAAAACATAACTTTCCTATCTTCTGTGCCTAAATTCCAAACCACTTGATGAAGGAAAAGGAGAATAAATGGTATGATATTTATATAATCTCCTGTCAACTTGCCAAGCGGTGGAGTCTAGCCTGTCAATCAGATCTCAGCTTGATGATAATATTTCAAAGTGTGGTGGCAATAAATACCTCACAGAAGGCCAGACATATAATCTCTGCTTGTGTCCCTGTTCAAAAGCCACAGGGAGACTCTGGCTCGAGCCAGAGCCCTGGAGCTGGAGGAACTACATGGAGATCCATGCCAGGGCTGAAATGCTTCCACCACCACTGCATCCACAAGATTTGTCACCCACTGGCCTGTGATATTCCTGCATTCTGCATCATTCATGTATTGTGTGAGTCTGAATTCAAATTAGAGACTGGAATCAGACATATGGGCTAATTTCATACTTATGAAATTCCCTGCCTAGAGGGAATGAGATATCGGGGGGGGGGGGGGAAGCATTCTCTGTATGACTATTAATTTGTGTATAAGGAAACATCAGTCTTTAGGACTAAAAATCTCCTTGTTAAGACTTTAACAATTTTAGCATGAAAATGGGAGACAAGGTGCCTGTGTGTACTTTCTCATGTGAGGATAAACCAGTGCTAATTGACCCATATCAAAACCTCAAAACTGGAGTTTAATAAACATTTACTTTGACAACTTCCAAACTGGAGTTTATTAATATTTACTTTGATAACATCAACATTGGAACATCATCATCAAATATTTCTTCAAAGGCCAGGAATTCTTTTTCTAAAAAAATCATTTTATTAGGGGCTCATACAACTCTTAGCACAATCCATCCGTACATCCATTGTCTGCAAAGCACATTTGTACCTTTGATGCCAACATCATTCTTAAAACACCCTCTTTCCACCTATGCTCCTTGTATTGGTTCTCCCTTTTTCCACCCCATCCCTGCTCCCCTCCCCCATGAACCTTTGCTAATTTATAAACAACTATAATTTTGCCTTGTTGAACACTGTCCAATCTCTCCCTTCACCCATTTCCCCATTGCTGGTATCCTAGAAAGGAGGTTTTATGTAGATCCTTGTAATTGGTTCCCCCTTTCTACTTCACCTTCCCATGTTGCCACTCTCCTCACTGGTCCCAATGGGGTCATCTATCCTGGATTTCCCATGTTTCTGGTTCCTGTCTGTACCCATGTACATCCTCTGATCTAGGCATATTTGTAAGGTAGAATTCAGATCACAATAGTGGGAGGGAGGAAGCATTTTAGAGCTAGAGAAAAGATTCATGTTTCCTCATTGCTACACTGTCCCCTGACTGGCTCGTCTCCTGCCCCCCACATCCCCCCCACCCCCCTGCCCAACACACACACATGGCCCTTTTGTAAGGGGATTCTTAAAACTAAAAGTACGGGTCAGTCATCTGGAAAGCCATCCTTTGTAGTGAAGAGAAAATTCCACCTCTTTTTCACTTAGTGAATATCTAGGTAAGCCAGCCAGTGTCTACCTCTCTACAAGATTTTGGAGAAGGTTGTAGTTTTCAGAAAAGTATTTTGTTGGTTTTGCTTTCTGGGTTTATTTGTTTATTAGAAAGCCTGGTATGTTCTAGAAAAGTCACCAGAAATATAATAATCTAGTTAGTTACAAATTGAGTAGCCTGTATCATAGTAACAAAAATAGGAAAAGATAAAAGGAAAGCACTGATATGTGATCTTCCCCACAGAATGAAATCTGTTTTATCTGTTTTTTTTTTTAAATTTTTGGACTGTAAGAAGAAAACTAAAGATACCTGATAACACTTCTAGCACCTTAAGTAGTATTCTTTGGAGGCTGTATTCCAACCAGAAATTCCATTAACTTTGATTAAGTAAAAACAACAACACCAACAACAAACAAAACCTCCACAGTAATACAATGTTAGCCTGGCAGAAAAGTCATCGCTTTTAAAAATGGGAAAGGGATACTCCTAAAGAAACACTGTCTCAAAAAAAAAAAAAAAAAAAAACACTGTCTCGCTCTTTATATCACTTCTAAGATCAGGAAAGCAACATGTTACCTTTTTATACAGGTTAGAGAGGGTTGCTTTCTCAGCTGCTTTTGATCAGCTGGTTGCTGACCTTGCAGTTACAATTCCAACAAGGAGTCACTACTCCACCAGAACTCTATACCTTCCTCAGGTTGTATAAATATGTATATAAATAAATCACAAGTCTCTTAATCTGAAATTTAGTTTTTTGACTAAGACTATCAGCAAGACTATGTTTCTTCTCAAAAGTGTACTGGAAAAAATCTAGAAATGTTTTGCTTGTATTGCTCAGTTTCTAGTAGGCCTAGGCATTGTTGGCATGGTGCTCTGCATGGTTGCCCTATATCTGCTTGTGTCCCATATCATCTTTTATAAGGAAACAACTATGATTGAAATTGGAAGAGAAAACTGTTTTTTGGTTTTTGTTTTTTTTACTGGGCGCCTCACAGCTTAGGGATTCCATGGCTGGATAAACAGCAGAGTCTGGTAGGAGTCGGGAATAGAGTTGCGTCAGGCGTCCTAAGTGGGATTGTTCCCACTTGCGCTTTGCCTCATGTCCTAGCTCTGCTGCTGAATAGGACAAACTGAGGGTGATCCCAAACAAATAGCACGTGTGTCTGCTTCTCTGTGTTCTTTTCATATTTTGTTCCTTCCTGCAAGGAAGCAGATTACCTAGTAAGTTATCAGCCCCTTAATCTCAGAACCCAACCTAACATTTAGAAAATGCTTTCAGCTTTTTGGCCAAATGTCAAAAAGTAAAGTTTACATGTTGATGTGAAACACGCATGCACACACACACATACACACAAAGATTGCAGCACTTACTGCAATCTATTAACTTTCTTGTTCAAACCTTTAGACTGTGCCAAAAACAACAGTGGAAATGGGAAATTGTCTGTAAATGGACATACTTTGTTATTTTTTTTTAACAAAGGAGAATTGAAAAAGTCCTCAGTGGTGCCCGTTTTTCTTTTATATGTGCATCTGACCGGGGCTTCTGTGGCTAAGCATTACCTGCTACTCTTTAATCCTTTGAAAAGATGCCTGTCTTGTAGGATGAATCCTTTGGAAGTAACAGTGTCCAGCAAAATCTTCCAGGCAGTAATGTCACCTGACTTCTCCTTCTGAGTACAGACCACTCTCTTTGAAACCAGATGTACTTTTGCAGCTGCTGTGCACAGGAGGCAGGGGTGAGGAAGGTCAGTGTCAAATCTCAATGACAGCAGACACAATGCAGACGTGTGTTTTCAGTCCTGTTCATGTGTGGTCAGCTCCCTAGAAAGGTGCTGGTCTGCCTTGCATGAAAAATGTGTTTAATCCCTACAGTGGCTGGGGGTGGTTATTGAAAATCTAGCCAAGCAGCTCATTCCCCTCCTCTTCCCTTGTGTGTTCAGAAATGATGCATCTTTGTGTACTGTGGCCTAAGAGGCAGCTTTGATTGAAGACTTGAGGAGAAATAGCGTGGCATGGTGATGTGGTGAGCAGAACAGATGAGTGCCTTCTAGCCAGTCTGTGCCTGTGAAGAGCTCCCTTCTGTGCAGATGACCTTTGAAAGTCACTCTCCCTGCAACTTACTTGTCTTGCTTCTTTTTCCTGCTGGCTGGTCAGAGGAGAGACCCCTTCTGGATTTGTTCCACCTTGTTGACCTTGTCCTCGCAGGAGGCAGCAGAGGTGAAGAGAATGCATTCCTTTGCCATCAACCCAGAACCTTGGGTGCTTTATTGGGAGGAAAACCTTACAGTGAATGGGGACTGTTAGTCCTGGTAAACTAGAGGAAGGCATTTCATAGACATACATATGGATTTAAGGGTACGGTTTATATACAAGAGAAGTGGGACATTGAGAAAACATCCCAACCCAGTCCAGTTCAAAATCATATGTCCAATATTAGCCCATATGCCCGATACCAGTCTATAAAGTCTCCTTCGGACTCACGAAGTCACAGGTCAGTGGGTGCAGAGTCCTGACGCTGGCAGGGGTCTCCTCATGGCTCCTCACTTCCAGGGCTCAGGGTTCATCAGCAGCATCCAGTGGTGGCAGAAGCAACCCATCACTGGCAGGGGTCTCCACATGGCCTCGCCAGTTTCAGGGGTCTGGCTCCATCAGGGCCAAACATCTCTAGCTCCTGAGATGCTGCCATCTTGTCTTGTCCATGAATAATCATCTCTAAAACTAACTCCCTACAACTGGGAAGATAACTTCTCATCTCCACCAGGGGAATATCACAAGATTTCCCAGAAGTCTCAGGAGAAAGCCAAGCCCACACGGAGGCCTTATTGGGTACTCATTGGCTATCTCCAGATTAACAGGCAAGACTCTACCCCTACATCTCAGTCATGAAATTAACATAAGCACATGACTGGCACAGGGACATAGCCCTTGTGGCTGACATTGGGTGAAGTGGGAGACTGACTGGTGGATGGATAAAGCAGTGAGGTGGTTTTTAAGCCACAAACTCTTAGCAAGGGGTCTAAAGCAAATACCTGCTGACGATGCAGGCTCACAGAGACAAGTGAGGACATGCTCATGCAACTACCAAGAGTAAATGCCCCCAGAGAACACAGACAACTCCAGGAACTAGCTGTGTGGATACAGGCTGACCTCTGGGAACCCATATTTGCAGCCCTGCCACCAGTCATATACATGCACAAGCATGCACACACATCCACCATGACTGCCACCAGACACACATGCATACTCTCACGTACCTACCTGAAAGATTGCTACTGACCACACACACAGGCATGTGCACACATACCAACCAGAAATGCCACCAGCAAGACAACATGTACACACACAGGCACTCATGAGCACACGCAGACCCACTAAGAGTGACATCCCTCCCCAGTACCCCATGCCACCCATATGTACCCACTAGAGCTTCCATCAATAGTCACACACAGACACTAACACGCACCAGGATGAGTGCCACTAGATACGGAAACACACATCCACATGCACAAATACTCTGACCAGAATAGTCATGCACAATATACATACATACTCACTAGGAAACCTGATACATCACACACACATGCACCTACACAACTGCATGCACAAAGTCATCACATAGACCAGGAGTATCACCATCACATACCCACATACATGTGCACATACTTACCCACCAGGTGTATTGCCAGCACACATGCACTTGCACATACACATAGCCACAAGGAGGTCTGACGAAACCATACACATGTGCGTGCACACACACAAACACAGAGGCACCACATATGCACTCATACACAGGATCATTGTCACCATACACACACGTAACCAGCAGAACTACAGCCACCGCATCATATATACATGTATCAACAAGAGAACTTTCAGCACACTAACCCACACATACTTAAATACAATAGGACAATCACCACCACGTATACACACATACCCACCAGGAGGATTATAAATACATACTGTTCATACCCACAAGAAGACTGCCACCAGAAAAACTGACACCTCATGTGTGCTCATACCTGTACCACCCAGAGGACTGCCAGCACATAGACAAAATGTACCCACCAGGGGCTTTGCCACCACATGTACACACACACGTACCCACCAGGATTTCCACACCACATGTACCCACCAGGAGAACTTCTAGCACAAGTGGTTACATTTTGTGTGTGTGACCTGTAGCATCCCTCTTTGTAGGTGCCTATGTTTCTGGGTGTGGGTTGGGGGGCTGGGGGGTTGGGGGAGGGAGACTAGTGGCAGCCTTCCTTGTAAAACATGTGTATTAGCATTTGTGTGGATGTGGGGGAGACAGTTGTAAGGCCTGAGGGCAGGTGTGTATGAGCATGTGGTACATTTGGATAGCTGGTAAAAGTCCTCTTGCTAGGTGCATGTGTCTGTGAACGCCCGTGTACATATATTTGTGTGCCTGGGGGATGCTGGTAGTTTTCCTTGTGAGTACATGGGTTGGCATGTTGTCTTGGTGAGTACATGTGTCTATGAGTGTGGGTGGATCACCAGTCTCAGTCATCAAGATAAGAGATGTGTATGTGCATGTGGATGCACATGTGTGATTGTTAGCAGTCCTCCAGATATATATGTCTGTATACATATGTATGGAGGATGGTTTCAGTATTTCTTGTGCATACATGTGACAGGTGAATTTGTGTGAGTCTTCTTGGGGTGTATAGGTAGGCATAAGAACATGTATGTGCCTGGTGGCAGTCTTCCTAGTATATGTTTGGGTGGGTAGGTGTGTGTGCATTCCCATGTGTGTATGTATTTGTGAGTGCGTGTGTATGGTGGTAGTCTTTCTGATGGGTGTCTGTGTGCATGTGTTTGTGTGTGCATGTGCATGTGCATGTGCATTGCTGGTAGTAGTCATGGTGGGTCTATGTGTGTGATAAGAATATTTTGTGCAAGTGGGTGTGCTCCTAGTGGCAGTCTTGCTGATGGGTACATGTATGTGCATGAGTGTGTCTAATGGTGGGACTGTAACTAAGGAGACTCTCAAGGGTTACTCTGTATGTCTGTCCAGCTGCTGGTAGGTTCTATGGTATAACTGGTGTTCTGTATTTCTCTCTTTACAGCTGTTTGGGATGTTCATGGAAACTTTGTGACTTTGTTATATGTTCTCTTTATAGCCAGTGGTTGTGTGACTTCTTGGTACCCTTGAATTGTCCTTCCCTTTATTGCTGGTGGGAGGCTCTATGGGCTCTGGGTGGACTTCAGTTATCCTTGTCTTTACAGCTGGTGGATTCTTGCGTACTTGCGTTTTAAGTGAAAGTGGTTGTTAGTCTCCATGGACTTACTCAAAACAATGGGACCATCACCAGTGGTTTTCTCTTCTGTTTGGACTGCCTGGCATCCTTCAACCTCGCTGGGGTGCTTGAGCTTCAGAATGCACTAAGGTCCAGAGGACATGAAGCGTCAAGGTGATCTTTGGATGCTGGTCCTTCCGGGGAACAGGCTTAGAGTCTTAAATAGGACCTCTATCACAAATTCCATGTCCATTGTCAGAAACGAGGGGGCAAGTGGGGGACACATGCTGCTTAATACCCACCCAAACACTTGCATGGGTACCCTCTTTCCTCAGCCCTAAGTGGGCTCTGAAAACCAGGTGCTGTCTCCAATGTAACAGCCCATCAAAACCTGCAGATGTGATGATTGCTTCTCACACAGGCTGGTTCCTTGGTCAGGTCTCCAGGAAAGGTAGGGGAGGGTCTGAATCGGAAGTCTCTGAGGAAACCCCACTGAGAGTGAGGCCCTTTCTGTGCCAATGCCAGCATCTGCTTCATGGTGATGATGCCACTCATGACTAAGGGCAGAGAATGCAGAGACATGGGAGCCAGTTTCGAAGGACTTCACAGCACGCACGTGGACCAGTAAGCAGGGCGCACCGCTGGATGCTGATCCCCAGCTTCAAGAGCAGATGGCATGCACATGTGCTCCTGGGTTCCCTGAAAGCGCCCTAGGCACATGGAGAAACACTATGGAAGAAGCAATCAACGTCTGACCTGGTGGCCTGCAGCAGTTCCAAGAGCAAATTCAGACTGTTCCTGCTTTAGCTTGTCTTGATACCCACTTGTAGAGCTCTGAAATCTTCACTGTGTGCCAGCCATGTCACTATGCATTGCTGAGCCTGCTCTGTGATGATCCTTCTCTTGCTCCCTGTGGGACCTTGAGGATGCACCTGTCCCCTGGCTTCCCAGAAAGATGCCCAGAATCCTGTGAACAGGGTCTCTGTGAACCTCCCCCATGTATTTGAACTTTGGGATCTCTGGTTAAAGGTCACGAAAACTTTGAATGTTAATCCAAGGTCTCTTTGGATGGTGGTCCTAATTGGTCATAGGCTTAGGGGGTCTTAGGTGGGGCTCCCATTGGGAACAATCTGCCTGCCTTCTCACAAATCAAATTAGAAGTGGGAAGACACTTGCTGTATGATACCCACCCAAAACATGAAGGGGTACAAGTCGTCAGGCTTGAATAGTGACTGGCAGCAAGGTTCTACCCATGGATGGCTGGGTGCTTCAGTGACCTCTGCTCTGAAAGTTGTAGACAGAGCACATGTCTCCTGGTAGACTAGTCTTGAGAATTCAGGTTCCCAGAGAAGGGGGAGAGGGATGCTGTGAGCAGGCAGCTCCCGATGGAAGTTCACTTAAAGTGAGGCGACATCTGTCTCACTGCCAGCATCAGCTAGACCTACCCTGCTTTGTTGCAATGGTGTCAGGGATATCACAGGACTCATGCTGCCATGGGCCACTAATCACACCAGGAGGAGATGAAGCGAACATACACAGTGCACTTGGGACTTGTGTAGACACTGTGGGAGCCAGGGACATGGGTCTGTGTTTGAAAGGACCCTCGTGGCTTCCAGGTGGAGCAGTCAGTAGGGTCCCTCACCGGGGGCTGCTCCCTAATGTAGCCAAGTACAGGTGACATGTGGCTGCACTTTTGGTGTCCCTGAACCACAGGGGGAATGTGGGGAGGCTCTGTGGAGGGAGTAAGCTCTGCCTTAGCTGGTGGCCAAAAACAGAGCAGATAGAAGGCTCCGGGCGCTCACCTCCCTTCTTTCATTGTCTGGGTCCTTATCACCAACCTCACCAGCTGCTCCCCTCATATCAGCTAACGTCTGAATCTCTGTGTCCCAGCAATGGCCCACACTACGGGATTCCATTATCAGCCCATATACCCAATACCAATTTCTAAGTCCCCTTCAGCCTCGTGAAACACGTGCAATGAAGCCGAATGCAGGATGATCATACGTCAGTGGGTAGAAGGTCTTGGGATCCAGGGGCTTTGTAAGCATCTCAGCAGTGGCAGGGGTCTCTTGGGGCTTCTCTGGCTTCAGAGGTCTGGTTGCATTCATGTCACTTGTCCGGCTCGGGGCACTAGGGTGACTCCAAGTGGCTCCTCCTCAGGGATGTCTCCCAGGAAGGAAGCCTTGTCCCAAGTGAGCAAGTGAGTGTCTCCTGTTTCCAAGAAGGAAGCACCAATGTTTCCCAGAATTCTCAGAGGAGAGGCCATGCCCCTAGAGAAGTCTCCTTGGCTATCTGCAGATTGACAGGCCAGATCCCACCCCTACTCTCTTAATCCTCAAATTGACACCAGATTAGGTGATGACCACAAGGGGTATGGGAGCTGTGTTGGCAAGACCTTGTGGCCCAAGGCACACCAGCCAGCAGCAGGAAAACCTCAGCGATAAAATGCCTCTCACCATTCTTTAACCATGATGATCAGAACACAGTTCAAGATGGCTGGGTCCAAGGTGATTCAAAGCCATGCTGCCTGCTGTTTACTGCAGGTGTCTTTCTCAGCTCTTACTCCTGTGACAGAAATATCTCACAGAGTGCCTCTCACAGACAGATATTAATTGTATCACAGTTTAGGAAGTGAGAAGCCTGACTTGGTGAGGGTGGGGTGCTCTGGGGAAGGCTTGGTCTCTTGTCAGCTCTTTGGCCATATCTAATGGGCCAGCATTCGTCTCCTCCCCTTCTGGATGTGTGTGCACGCCTGAGTCAGATCTGCTCATACCAACTCAAGAAGGATTGCTTATATTCGTGGCCGGGTCTCATTAACATGACAAGGACAACTCTCTTCCCAGTGACCTACCAGGAGAAAGGTGAGGATTACAGTTCCCTGTCCTTGAAGACATGGTTCTATCCTGTGCAGCAGGCATCCTCACTGGCATCCTTATACAGAGAGGGGCTCCCCACCCCCCATGGACTTCCTGTCCCTCTGACTGTGGCTATTCAGATCCTGTCCCAAATCTCAGGAGACCTTGCCTTTTCTGTCACTGCCAGGGCAGTGGACAAGCCCAAAGTCAGTCTCCTGTCCTTTTCAGATGGAACCTGCCAGGAGAAGCAGTTTGTAAACTGGTGGTTCATTTTAACCAAACTTCCTTCCTTCCTTCCTTCCTTCCTTCCTTCCTTCCTTCCTTCCTTCCTTCCTTCCTTCTTTGTTCCTTCCTATTGTTTAAGATAGTTGAAATTTTTGAAAAACTTCCTTTTGCCCTTATACACAATTGTGAGCCATATACAGCAATAAGGGCATCAGATAGCCAGGCCACAAGGCTAGGTGGCTTGCTCTTCTGCCCACCAGGTGCCTAGTCTATAGCTAACTTCCAATGTCCCCCTATCTGTTGTCTTGGCCACTCTGTCCCCTAAAGAAGCTAATTTTTCTACCCGAGAAGCAGTCGCAGGAGCAGTGGGAGGGGGACCTTCTGGCAGGCAGACACGGCCTCTTAGGTCCCTCAGAGGACAGACTGTGGGTCCCGTGATTCAGAGGATGGGGCCCCAGCTCATGGAGGCGAGAGGTCCGCCTCTCAGGTGGGGAGAGCATCTGCTCTTGCTAGCTGGCCCAGAAAGTTGGGGACCATGGCAGATTCTGTACCAGCTCCCACTGGCACCCTCACTTAGAGGAATGAAGGCCCTTATGTACCATGACGCCCATGGAGGTTCCTCATGCCCAACCCCGCCACCCCGAGCACATGCTCCTACCCATAGCAGCCTCCATTTCCAGCCCTTCTGGGGGTGTGCAGCATTCACTCAAGGCAGGGAAAGACTACAACAAGCGGCTTGCCATGAAGCCTAGGATACCTCAGAGACCAGTGTTTGAAAATGTCAACAGTTCCCTGGGAAAACAAAATAAAAAGAAACAAAGAATATGATAAAAACCTCTTTTTATAAAATATGCCAGTCAGAGACATAGGAGGTTTTGAGGGGAACCCAAAAGTCCCATTCACTGGATAAGCCAACCCCCCTTATAGTAGTCACAGAATCTGGTGTCAATGTGAGGATTAAGAGTGTAGAGGTGGAGTCTAGCCTGTCAATCCTGAGAGAGTGAGGAAGACTTTTGTGTGGGCCTGGCCTTCTCCTAAGAATGTTAGGAACTGCTCTATTTTCCTCTTTAGAGACAGGAAGCTTGTCTCTCTCAGCTGAATACCCTGGAGACACTTTTTTGACAAGGCTGTTTCCCTGGGAGACGTTGTAGCTAACAAGACCCATGGAAATGTAGAGACCCCTGTCAGCACTGAGATGCTTACAACACCACTGGATCCACAAGACTTTGAACCCACTGCCCTGTGATCTTCATGCATTCGGCATCATTATATGTGTTTCATGAGTCTGAAGAGGATTTTGTAGATTGGTATCGGACATATTGGAATTATGTGCTTTGACTGAACTGGGTTGGGATTCTTTCTTAATGTACAATTACCCTTTATATAAAACTTCTCTTATACATATGAATTTGTTTCTCTACTATACCAGACTAACACACTCCTGCTGAGTTTTCTGTTCAGCCCTTTCACAAGAGCCCACTGAGACTGAAGTTTTACTCTGGAGAACAATGGCTGAAGAGCAGAGTTGGGATTCAGCCGGTTTGCCCAGATTCAGCAGAACCAGTAGCTTATTTTCTGTTGAGTTCAGCCAACTGGTTGTTAAAATGCACTTATAATCTGGATTCTCTCAAACGTAAAAATCACAAAATTACACTCTTTGCTCTTTTTAATGTTCATCTTTGCAATAGCATATTCTAAGGACCTGGAGTAATATTCATTTCCATCTGTATGTATGAAAAAATTAGAACTACCCTTGGAATATGCAAAAGTTTCACACATGTATGTGAACTTTGGACACTGGATAAGGAAAACCTAGAAAAATTTGATAGATAAGGAAGACCATAGATGCATTTGAATTGTGCTATGAGAGAAGAGTATTCAAAGTAGCAGGGCCTGCAAAAAGGACAGAGGCATAAGTACGAGAAGAAGTGAGATCAGATTGCTTCTTAGATACAAGTGTGGCAAGACTTCAGCTCCTATACTTTGGACATGTGGTCAGGAGAGACCAGACCCCGAAGAAGGACATCATAGTCAGAGAAATGGGAGGACATTTAGAAAGAGGAAGGACTCAGGAGATGGGCTGACATGATGGTCGCCTACCTGGACTCCAGAGTGCTTAGGATGGCCGAGGACCAGGCAGAGCTCCATTCCGATGTGTGCAGGCTCACTATGTGTCCAAGCTGACTGAATGGCACCCAACAACAACAATATGTTTGCAATGATAATAATGTATTTATTAAAGCTTGCTATACTTTTGATGAAATACTACATTTTTATTTGTTGGAATATTTCAATGCACGTACTTCTAAAGAGTGCTAGAGAACTAGACAATGACATGCTTTCATTCACTTCATATTTGTGTTCGGCCCCAAATTCCCACAAAATATTAAGGGTACTATTAATTGGAAAAACCAACAGGAAGCGAGGACACAATGAGCATCCAGAAATATAGATTTCAAAGGTTATCATAAAGCCCATTATGAAGCTGTGCTTGAATGTTCTTCGATGTGGAATTCTACTGTCAAGGCACGCATGCTAATTCAAACGAGTGTCTCTGGGAGACGTGAGCAAGCCTTGTGGGCCTGGTGCCGAGCACTAAAATCTCAGCAGTGAGACTTCCACATCCATTTGTTTGCTTTTTCCTCTTGTAAAGGTAATTTATTTTCTAAAAATTTTATATTTTTGAGGGTGTCGAATTAAATCAATTTCTTTTGTATAGAAAGAAATTTTCCTTTTAAGCATATGAAATGCTTTAATGATCTTACACAATATTTTTCCATTTTTTTATGTCGTTAGTTCTTACTGGCAGTAGTACATGGATAAGAAACAGACAGAGATGGTACAAGTTCAGCGAAATTTACTTGCATGTGCTATTAATGATCTTGATTAATTATTTCCATATTCTCTTATACCATTTTTCTTTGTAATAGGTACAAGTATGAATTTCTTGCCTAGTCATTTGGCTAGGTAACTGTCTTCCAAATTCTTTGGCACAACCCAGTGAGTGCTTCCAGCACTGCATCAGTTTGTAGAAACATGTCAGTTGGTATTTTATGAATTTCTGGAAGCTTGTTTATCTTCTAATGACTTCAGGCAAACATGGACTTCTTTCAAGATCATCAGTTCTTGATCATATGCTATGTCTGAAAAATAACTTAGATGTAACTGAATTCTTTTAGGAACAGTGACTCTCTGTTTTCTTTCACTCTTCTTTTGTTGTTTTTTGTATTATTCAATATCCTGCCAATAGAACATTTTAATATCGCAACTTGATATTTGAACTTTTTCTTCTACTTGAAACAGATACTATCTTTTAATTTTCCAACTCCAAGTTTTTGAATATTTCATTACAGTATTTTATTTTTTATGATCATGCTGAGGTCCACATTTACATATTCTAATGATTTTGCTGAGTGGGTGGCTGAGAACATTTGCAATGAAGAAGTGATTGGTCTTGCAAAATTATCTTATGTTAACTCCAGCTCTGTTTCTATAACCAAACCCATATTTTTCAACTACCTATCCTTATTTTCCAGACTTTTCATTCTAATCACCAGTAATTATCAATGCATTTTGATTGTATGTCTGATTCAGAATGATGACATTGGTAGAAATTTTCAATTTCTTCATCATTGACTATAGTGCTTGATTCATGAATTTAGGTAGGAGTCATACAAAATTGTAAGAACCTGGGTATTATCCTGTTACATACAGCAGTGTAACAGACAGATCTTTATATGCTCTTTTGCATGATGCACTCAAAAGTATTTGAATTTGTCACAGCCAGCATAGTAAACCATGGTTATCTGATTTTAAGTTACCAATACCAGTTTATTTTCATTCACTAATACCTAGTATATTGCTTTTTTGCCTCATTTCATTTTTTACAATTTCTAAATTTCCTATATTCATAACTTGTACATACCATGTTTCAATTATTAATGAATGTTTATAGCTATTTCTTCTCATCTCAGTGATGTTCCACCACTGGAAGTTCCAAAAGGATAAAAAAAGAAAATGATTAAAATATTCAATGAAACTACTTTACTAAGATCCATAATCTGTGCCCATGGAAGAACAAGTCTGGAAATCAAATAATATATTGTATTGGCTAAGCCTGCTGCAAAGTATTTAAAGTATAAACAAAAATATCACCTTGAAGACTTAAGCACACCTGGCATGGGCCATCATATTTTCAAGGATTTCATGTGCATATGAAATCTGGACAATTAGTAAAGAAGACCAGAGAGGAATTGATGTCTTTGAACTATGATGTAGCCAAGAACTTGAAATACATCTTGGACATCTAGAAGAACAAACAAATTTAACAAGATAGGTTGGCACAGTCGCTGAAACAACCAGCTCAAAAATAGCGAAGATTATGATAATGATCTAGCACCACCCAATGCTTTGTTCTGTGTGCATAGTGCACAGGATGACTAAAAGGACAGCTACACACACGCATACCCGCGCATACACACACAAGTTTTACTTACTCTGTGAGCTGGGAGGTTCACCTCTCTGTCTCATGCTCTGGCCCCTGTCGCTGCCGCTGTGCTCTGTTCCTCCTCTGGTGTCACAGTTGTCTCTTGGATCAAAGAGTTTCACGGTCCAGAGGGGCTCTTACCTGAGATGGTTCATTTTATATCTAGCAGCAGGCAATTGCAATCAACCTCCTTACCAACCATTCACAGCAGAATGGAATCCAGTTAGTATTTTCCCTCACCTTCTTACCCAACCCCCTCAGGGAGACAAGGGTGGGAATAACACAGATTACAGCCAGAAGAGTCACCTTAAATGGTCCCCTGCATTGTGTGCACCTTCTTCAGCACCTCAATACTATAGACCATTCATTCAGACTATTATGTCGAGATCAAATATTGGAAAGAGTTTCAGCTACCCTGTATTTAAGAAAACAGCCAAAGGCTGTTCCAGAAACGTACCCTTGGGTTACTATGTGATTCTTCTATTACTAGGTGTGACTTAGATGTCAATTTTTGCCTTTTATCAACATAAGGTGAGTGTCTGGAATTTTATTACCCTACCGGAAAATTAGAAATTTTCAGTTCCTTAAAAGACATAAAACAAAGTCACTTGCTAGTATGCCCCTGCTTTTGCATACATTTCTCTCACAATAAAAATAACTGATACCTCAAAGCAAATAAAATATTTTATGATGTGACCAAAGGTAGTTTTATTTCTGTCCTTTTAGGAAATCTAGAGACCACAGCACAAATCTGAGAAAGAATGAATCTCTGTTTTCATGTACTAAACATGTATTGCTTAAAACAGTGGCAATTGGGGTGGGGGTACTGCCAATTTGTATGATCAGTGCTTTTCTGGATCATTTAAATAATTAAAATTATGAGGATAGTGGCAAAAGATAAAAAATTCAAGTGCTTCATTTTGTTTCAATCTATAACTGTTTTCACTCAATAAATTTCACTTGTGTTTTCATTTTTAATTAAAAAATAATTTATTGGGTAGTTGTACAACTCTTTTATATATATAAATCATATCATTGGGGGGCTCATACAACTCTTATCACTATCAATACATACATCAATTGTTTGAATACCATGTTTACACATTTGTTGAAAAATTATCTTATGTATGCAGACCACATTTGCACATTGATATTTCAATATATATTCCTTTATATATATAAACTCTTTATATATAAATCATAGTTTTGCAGGCTCATACAACACCTATCATGATCAATACATACATCAATTGTATGCAGACCACGTTTGCACATTTGGTGCCATCATCATTCTCAAAATATCTTCCTTCTACCTAGACCCCCAGTACCATACTAGCTCCCCATATTTCCCCTCCCTACCCCCTCCCCCTCCCCCATGAATCCTTAACAATTTACAAATTGCCATTATTTTATCATATTGTCCACTGTCCAATGTATCACTTCACGCACTTCCCCACTGTCCTTACCCTAGAGAGGAGGTCATATGTAAATCCCTACTATAGATTCCCTCTTTCTACTCCACATTCCCTCCACCTTCCTGGCATCACTCTCAGCCCTGGTCTTGAAAGGATTGTCTGTCCTGAATTACCCCTGTTTCTGGCTCCAGTGTACACCCTCTGGTCTAGCCGGATTTGTAAGGTAGAATAGGGATCTTGAAAGTGCATGGGAGGAAGCATTTAAGAACTAGAGGAAAGTTGCATATTTCATTGTTGCTACACTGTACCTTGACTGGCTCATCTCTTCTGTACAACCTTTCTGTAAGGGGCTGTCACTTTACCTATTGATGGACTTTGTGTCCCCTATCTGTACTCCCCCCATTTATAATGATATAGTTTTTAGTTCTTTGATGCCTGAAATCTGATCCCTTCAAAACCTCATCGTCGCACAGGCTGGTGTGCCTCTTCCTTGTGGGCTTGTTGCTTCTGATGGCCCCTTATTTACTTTCAAGCTTTTAAGACCCTAAACACTATGTTTTTTGTTAGCTGGACACCATCAGCTTTCTTCACCACATTTACTTATGCACACATTTCTCATCAACAATCATATCAGGAAGGTGGGCATGCAGTGTTGTGATATTTAGTTCTTTGAAACCTGATAACTGATTTTTGAAATCTTGTGGTCACTTATGTAGCTGTACTTCTTCCATGTGGCTTTGTTGTTTCTGAGTTAGATGGCTGCTTGTTTACTTTTAAGCTGCTAAGACCCCAGACATTACATCTTTTGATATCCAGGCACTGTTAGCTTATTTCACCACATTTACTTATGCACACATTTGTCATTAGTGATCATATCATGCAGATGGGGCCACAATGATATGATTTTTAGTTCTTGAAGTCTGATTATTGATCCCTTTGATATCTCATGGTCACACAAGGTGGCGTGCTTCTCCCATGTGGGCTTTGCTGCTTCTGAGTTAGATGGCTGTTTGTTTGCTTTCAAGTCTCTAAAACACCAGATGCTACATATTTTGATAGCCGGGCACCATCAGCTTTCTTCACTACTTTTGCTTGTGCACACATTTATTTTCAGTGATTTATTTTCAGTCAGGAAGTTGAGCATCACGGAATTCTTTTAACTTTTCTCATATACCCTTTTGCACCCAGGAAATAAAATGTAAGCATGTAATATCAGTTAATAAAGGCTTATTGGAAAGGTGCCCTCCCCTAAAAAATACTAAAAATGTTCATCCCAGAGATAAGAATTTTAAAATATTAAGCCTTATTTACAAATGAGGGGGTTACATGCTATTTTTCATACTTAATGTCACCTTTTCAAAATGTTTCTCATGTGTTGCAAAGTAAGTTAATGATGACTCTGTCTGTTATGAGCTGTCTACTTCTTCCTTCACATCTTCTAGTTATCAAATCTATAATCAGAGAATACTGAAAGAAGACTTAGATATTATGCACTTCAGAAATTCCTAATATATTTATCAACATGTCTATAGAGTTATTATAGAAATGAAACTTTTCATCTACTAAATTTTAATTTAATAGATTAAATTTAATCTACTACCTATTTATAAAATAAATGTACATAGAATATTGCTCAGGTTGAAAATCTCAATTGTCACATAATTTTTCTTTTCATGCATACAATATCCACAGCCAATTTTCATGAGTGCATATGAAAACATTTATTGTCCACAAACTACCTAGTGCCTAGAAATGACACATTATTTGTCATTTTATATATTTATTTTAATAAATCATTTTATTGGGGGCTCCAACATATAATAAAAATCCATATGTACATTATATCAAGCAAACATGCACAATTTTTGGCATTGACAATTTCTAAACATTATCTTTCTTCTTGAGCCCTTTGATATTGTCTCCTCCTTTTTCACCCTCCCTCCACCCTGCCATCTACATGAACTATTAATATGCTGGTTCTCAACCTCCCTAATGCCAGGACCCTTTCATACAGCTCTCCACGTTGTGATGACCTGCAACCATACAATTATTTTATTGCTACTTCATAATTATAATTTTGCTGCACTTATGAAGTGTAATTATATATTGTGAAATATTTACTTCTAATTAAAAATAAATGAAATTTGTCTTGAAGTATGGTGTAGCATGGGTGACAGTCTTAATATAACAACAGTAAACTACATTGCTACATTTTGTTACAGTATGTATAAAAAGTCAATGTCTTGGTTCCTAGGACTATTAGAAATATGTATACTAAATGCTTTTAGGCTACCCCTGTGGAAGGGTACTTTAACCGCAAGCGGGGCAGGACCCAAAGATTGAAAACTACTGCCTTAATCTATTACGTATTGCTACTTTAAATTCCATCTATAAACTTTCCGTAAAGACATAATCTTTGGTTTTTTTAATGTGTGCACTCAAAAATGAATAGTAATATTATCCCCCTTAGGCATAAATGCTAAGGTAGAGATTAGAAAACTGTGTTTAGTCTGAAATATGATTCATGAAACATATTTCAGAGTTCTTCATCAATGCAGGTTGCAGAGAAATTCAACTTGGCTCTTGGAATAAGTTATCTAAAACTCAATCTAATTTTATGAAAGATGATGTAATTAACAAATATACTTACAAACATGGAAAGTCATGGGTAAGTGACTATGTGACCATCAGAGGAGTTCAACATTTGAGGGGACTTTGGTCATCTGCTGGGAAGGAATATTTTTAATCTGAAAATTGAATATGAAAGGAGAACTCCATATACATTACTTAAACTTCTCCTACCATGGAGAGCCAGAAGAGCTCATATAAATGTGTCTTGGAGAAAGGGAACCCTCCTCAATGCAAGAAAACTTTGCTCTATTAAATTGGCATTCCATGATGCTCACTTCCTGACATGATCAATGATGACAAAAGTGTGCATAAAATGATGGTGAAGAAAGCTGATGGTGCCTGCCTATCAAAAGATGTAGTGTCTGGAGTCTTAAAGGCATAAAGATAAACAAGCGGCTATGTAGCTCAGAAGCAACAAAGTCCACATGTAAGAAGCACACCAGTCTTTGTGACCATAAGTTGTCAAAGGGATCAGGAATAAGGCATCAAAGAATATAAAATCATAGCATTGTGTGTCCATCTTCCCATTGGAATCACTGAAGACAAATTTTTTGTACATCAGCAAATGTGATGATGAAAGCTGATGGTGCCTGCCTATCAAAAGATATAGCATCTGGGGTCTTAAAGGCTTAAAGATAAACAAGCGGCCATCTAGCTCAGAAGCAACAAAGCCACATGGATGAAGCACACCAGTCTGTGTGACCACAAGTTGTTGAAAGTATCAGATATCAGGCAACAAGGAACTAAAAATTTTATTATTGTAAATGAGAGGAAGTACAGTTTGGGGTCACAAGTCCATCTGTAGGCAACAAACTTCTTACAAAGGAGTAACAGGGAGAAAACAAAACAGTTAGGGTGCAGTGCAGCAATGATAAAACACAGAACTTTCCTCTAGTTCTTCAATGTTTTCTCCTTCCCACTATCATGATCCCAATTCTACCTTACAAATCTGATTAAATCCGAGGATGTACATTGGCAGAGATAGGAGCTGAAAACAGGGAATCCAGGACAGATGATCAGGACCAATGATGAGAGTGGCAATACCAGGAGGGTGGAGGGAAGGTGGGGTAGAACAGAGGGACTGATTATGAAGATCTACACATAACCTCTTTCCTGAGGTATGAACAATGGGTAAGTGGCTGAAGGGAGACATAAGATATGAAAAAAGTAATTTATAAATGATCAAGGGTTCATGAGGGAGGGAGAAGCAGAAGGGGGCGGGTATGAGAAACTAAAACCAAGGGCTCAAATAGAAATAAAATGAAGAAGGATGATGGCAACAAATGTACAAATGTGCTTTTAAAAAAAATTTTTTTATGAATGTGCTTTGATTACAATGGATGGATGGATGGATTATGGTAAGAGTTATATAAGGTCCCAATAAAATGATTAAACAAAATAAAGAAATTGTAAAAGTAAAAGAAATAGTTCGGGGCTGAGCCCCGGTGGTGTAGTGGTTGTGCGTGGGACTGCGGCCCACTGGGATGGAGGTTCACTTCCAGCAGTGGGGCTGGGCCTCCTACTCCCACCACCGGAGAGCAGTGATGCCCTCCCCCCACCCCCCCCAAAAAAAAGAAATAGTTCAAGGAAATCATGACAGTCAACAGAAATAACTAAACAAGAGTCTTTGTTGCTCATTAAACCTTTCCATTGATGTAAATTGAGCTTGTCTTTTCTTCTCAGTGCAGTCATAGCAGGGTAAAACTGTAGAATAATTTGTAATTCAAAAAAAATCAGGACAAACCATTAAGAAGCTAGTCTATTTTTAGAGCATTCACAATTTACTATGCTTCCTGGAAAGGATATCTTTGTATCTTTCAAATGTGAATGTTAGACATTTTGAATGTTGGAAAAATCCAATATGTTGGAGCAATTTAATAAAAACACACCAATCTGGTGTTTTACTATATCCAGAATGTTTAAGTTCTCCTACAGTGATGTACTACCTAAAGAATAACCCTTAGGAAAAAAAGAAAAAAATTGCTTTGAATATGACAGGAATGACATATATAAATATTTATTTTCCAAACATAATATTTTAAGTAGAGTGGTCACAGTTCAAGAAGGAGCCCCAGGTACCATACAGAATCATGCATTGAGTTGCTAACTTCGTCATTAGCGATGATCCCATGGGTCCATTACAAACTGAAACAGATTTGGCGATGATGTCCTTTGTTTCTAGTTACCACAGTTCAGCCTCCTGTGCTGGATGATGTTATTTCACCTTAGCCTTTCTTAGATTTCTGTATTAGCTAACTCATCCATAGCCCCTACCCTGCTAATCACTATGATCATTGTGCAGATAAGAAAATCAAAGCTCAAACAACACGAACAGCTTTCTTATGGGAGTGTGGGGAGTTAGTGATAGCAGATGTTCAAGAAAATATTTGGGGTGCATAAATGTTGTTTCCAGAAGTAGATAAAAATCTACCATCTCTATTAAACATGGGTTGCACTCTGAAGCAAAAAGGAACTGTTAACAGGTGAGGCACTCAAGGCAGGGGTTTGAGAGGCCCTGAGATCATTCTCAACTAGGAGCACACCCTAGACACCAGACTCCAGACACACCAGGGGACAAATGAAGGGGTGCCTCTGAGCAGTAAATCAGTGTAGAGTTTAGAGTGTAGAGGGTTTTTTTTCCTACTTTGAAAGTTATAAAACAAAACAAACAAAATTGTGTTTGGGTAGTTATATAAAAAAAGAAAACAAATGTCCACAAATATTTAGTTGATGAAATTCAAAATACAATCATTGAAATTGAATTTTTCTTTTAGCATGTATCTTCAAATGAGAAGAATGAAATTCTATTTTGGTGGCATATCATTTTCTCCAATTGGACTTCAAAAAAACAAATCATTTTTATCTGTGAACATTATTAAAACAGGCATCGCATAGGATCTGGCTTGTGGATTGTAATTTGCATAGGCCTGCATTTGGGCCTGCTGCCATCTCTCCCCCTAAGCCACCAGGAAGCTTACAGGGTGTTTTAAGGGGTGCTTATGTGTTTGTGTAAGGTGCAATAGTGAGAAACCCATGTAACTTAAAATACATGGTACATGCACCAGTACCTTTCCAGTCAAAGAGGCTATAGTGGGACATAGGAAAAATGGTACTGATGGGAAGAACAGAAAGAAAGACTTTGTGAAGCCTAAGAGTGTGTGTGATTAGTAGCCCTTGAAGATGTGAGACCTTGGTACCAGACACTTCCCATGTGTAAATAACCAGTTGCCACCAAGTGAATTTCATCTCATGACAATCCCATGTGTGTTACAGTAGAACTGCAATGCATACAGTTTTCAGTGGTTTGTTTTTCAGAAGGAAATCACCTGAGAGCATAGTGATCAGTGTTCGGCCACTTTCTGAAAGTTGGTGGTTCAATACAGCCCAGCTTAGAGAGAGAGAGAGAGAGAGAGAGAAAGATGGCAATTTGCTTCTGTACAGATTCCTGTATCCTGGAAATGACACAGGAAATCTATAACACACATAGGTTTCTCTAAATAACAATGTTTTTTTTTTCCTCATAATTTAAGGATTTTTTTGATTCCCTCTATGAGCCTCAACCTAGTTTCTGGTGTTTACTAATGATCTGGGTCTATTCTTGACAATTCCTGGTGTTTCTTGATGTTCTTTGGCATCTCCCACTCTTTGGTATATGACATTTTCTATGTTTGTCTTTGTATCCATTCTCTTCTTTTTATTGATAGATTTAGAATCCACCCAATATTGGTATGTTAAAAATCCTATATCTATATATATTCATATTTACAACTATAGGGGTTAGAATTGCAACACATAACTTAGAGACATACAGTCAAAGAAAAAGTATGGCATTTTACTATACCTTTAAGCTAATAAGGCAACCTACTACAATTTAATGGAAACAAAAAACACAAATCACTCATGACAAAGAAGAAAGGACTTATCACTCAAAGCACAGAAAGCTGCAAGAGCTTTGGCCTTACCCAACTGGACATTGTGCACACAAGGGTTTCCATCATAGATGCACAAACCCATGATTCAAAACCCTTATGTTTTTATTAGCTGCAGGTAAATTGTCCATCCTTCCTCCCAGAGAAGGCATTGCATTTTTTAGACTAGACAATGAACAAATCTGTCTTCTACTTCACAAAGATGCATCATATCTTACAGGGTAACATTCTTGAAAAGATGGTCTAAAATGATAGCTCTGGTTGAAAGATATGTGGAAATATAAGCGGGTCATAGGAATTTTTCTCCCACAAGGCCCCAACTTATTTAAACTTAGCAATGCCTCATTCTTCTTTTTGTTTCTAGCTAACACCTTATATCTGTATCATTGTTCTTCTCACCTCACATTAGATTTTTGTTAGTCAGACAGAACCGCCACTGATCCTTATGAGTATTGAATGGAATGCTTCTTATAAGCTGAGTCCTTATTCAAATGTAGCGCAAAGTCTAAAGAGAAATGCTCCTGGAGTCACTATATCCATTTATTTCAACTGAGGATACTTGAACAACAATTAAAAAGCTGTTTCAACTCAGTAAATCCAGACTCACAGTGATCCAAAAACTAGGAACAGGACAGAAAGCTGTCAAGGTGTTCGAAGGCTGTCCTCTTTATAGAAGCAGACTGCCGCAGTCCTAGAGTGACTAGTAGCTTTGAGCACCATGGTGCTCATTAGTAGCCAGGTGCATAACCAGTATGTCATCAGGATTCCTTACCTGAGCCAAGTCACTCCAATATTAGTGACAAAACCTAGCATATCGTGATAGGCTGAAAAATGAATTCATTGCTCCTTGAGATAAAATCAGAGTTCAGTCACAGAAGAAGGTGAGGGAAATTAATATTGATGGCAAATAACAAACTTACAAAGAAAGGAAACAGGAAAAGCTACCAAGGATGAAAGATGCATCTTTAAAGCAATTATTTTGCTGGTACATAATTAGTTTTCCCCCAAATATGAATTGGCTATCCCTATAAAGTTTTTTTATATTCAGAATACCATCTCAATATAAATTCAGAATAAAATATATTATGTGAATTAATTTATTAAATGAGACTTACTAGAAAGCTTAAAATTTTCACATGTGATCTAATTGGTGGCTGACTTTCTTTCTTTCTCTTTTTCCAGTGGCAATTGATAGTGTCTACATTTCCTGGACTTTTGTGGTGGACATCAATTGGTTTTGTAACCCCCCAAAATTAAATTACTAAGTAATAAAGATAATAGAGGGAACTGTGAAGGACTGCATAACTACAAGCCATTTTTTTCAAATTGGCAAAACTGAAAAAGATGCAATATGTTGGCCACATAGATAAATTAAAAGAGACTTTTTGTAACTGAAGAATTATGCCACAGGGTTGTTTCCATGGTGGATGTTTGCAGAGGGTTTGCTTGTTTAAACAACATTCCTACTCAGATCTTTCTTTTCAACAACAAAATGAAGGTGTTAAGGCATCTTTCCTCCCTTTACTTGGATCTTAAGATAAAGAAGAGAGACAGAAAAACTGCTACCCTCAGAAGTAGCTGCAGACTCCAAACCCAATTTCAGCTCTGAATCCATGCCCAGTGAGTTCGTTCCCTTTCATGACTCTATATTTCAGTGGCCTTGCATGCTGCCCTCCAACCCTTAGAAGGAAATGTAGAACTTTCTTCCTTTGGTGGAAACATAATTCATTTTTCATCATGTAGACCCATTTCTCACATAGTCTTCTCAGGATACAGATTACTTAAGTAAGGTAAAGCAATACAACCCTAACTCATAAATTTCCTAATTTTAAAATAGGAAGTATCCCATGTCCTGTTCTAATGATTACTTCTTAGTTTATGTCCAAGTTCCAAATGGGCATATTTAAGCGTCCTGCAATTCCTATTCCTCATCTTCACATATTCTTGCAAAGTAAAAAAAAAAAAAAGGCATATATTTTTTGTGTATTCTCTCTTTCCAGGCAAGATCTACCTGACATCTACATTGATATTTCTCATTCCACTTTCTCTTCTGAATCTGGCTTAAATTTCAGACAGGGAGTTTAGTTGTATTGCTATAACCATAATTTGAATTTTCTTCAGCAGCATTTTACTTGCATATGTTATTAGTGATATTGTTTGATAGCTTCTACAATCAGTTGAGCCACCCATCTTTTGAATGGACACAAATATCAATCAGCACCAATCCCTAACAAAAAAAATACCATTTGTTGTATTTTCAACTGATTAGTTGTGATTCATATTTGCACCCATTTCAACGAAAGGTGATCCAACAGAATGATGAAATTCTTTAACTATATTATTAATAGCACATGCTAGTAAAATTTTGCTAAAGAAAATTTGTTGCAGCAGTACTACACTGAACTGCCAGAAAGTTGGACTATGAATATGGAGAAATGAAGAAGAATTGATGCATTTGGCTTAGAGTGTTGGCTTGGAACATTGAAAGTACTGTGACCTGACAGATGAACAAACAAATCTGTCTTAGAGAAAGTACACCCAGAATGTTCCTCAGAAGGGAGGAAGGAAAAATTTCATCATGCAGATATTGGACATGTTATCAGGAGAGATAAATCCTTGAATGGAACATCATGCTTAATGAAATAGAAGATCATCGATCAAGAGGAAGACTGTCAAAGAGATGGCTTGGCAAAATAGCTATAAGAAAAGGCTCAAACAAAATAATTGTGAGGATGACTGGTCAAATGTATTGTGCTATATTTAGAGCGTCTATGATTTGGAACTCACTCACTGTCACCTCACAACCATCTAAATTCTTTGGCATCGAATGCTTCCCATGCTGCGTCAGTTCGTTGAAACTTTACAATTGGTATCCTGTTAATTCCAGAAGCTTTATTTTTTGTTAATGTGTTCAAGGCAAGTTGGATTTCTGACCGATACTATCACGTCTTGATTACAAGCCACCTCCTGAAACAGGTGAATGGCAACTAACTCTTTGTGGCATAGTAACTATGTCTTCAACGTCATTTGATGAGCTCCGCATCGTTCAATGTTTCCTCGGAGCACCCTTCGATACTTCAACTTGAGTCTTGAATTCTTCTTCATTTCTTTCTGCTTGAGAAGCCTCAAGTTTCTTTTGATTTCCTAACTCCTGGTCTTTGCACTTTCATTAAAATACTTTGCTTTGACCTCTTGAGTCACACTTTGAAATGGCCTGTTCATCTCTTTCACTTGACCAGTTCTTCCGTTCACTGTAGCTACCCTTCATTCAAAAGTATGTTTCAGAATCTCTTCTGATACCCATTTTCCTATCTTTGGAATGGCTCCTTTTTTCTCCTGATATATGATTTCCTTGATATCATCCTACAGCTTGTTTGCTCTTTCATCATTAGAGTCCAATTCATCAAATTTGTTCTTCAGAGAGTTTCTAAATTCAGGTGAAGGGTACTCAAGTTTGTAATTTGGCTCTCATTGGACTTATTTGAAATTTCTCCAGTTTTAACATGAAATTCCATAAGGGTAATCAATGGTCAGTCTTGTAGATTGCTATGATGATGTTGAACTTTTCCATTATCTCCTTCCACAGATGTAATCTATCAAAGGACATCCACATATATAGTTGTCATCAATGTTAGTGAAAAATATACTAGTAACAAAAAGCCCTTGGTCTGGCAAAATCCTAACTTGGTATCTCAAACATTGTTTTGATCACAGAATTCATACTTTCTAGCTGCTTATCTGTCTATATTTACAACATTTACATTCCAATCAGCAATAAATACCAATTCATCTTGATTCATCAAAACACATTTGATCAATTTAAGTCAGCAAAAGTTGGTACAAACATTTGATTTATCCCTCTTTAATTTTAGTGGTGGCTGTGAAAATTTTAATAATCATATGCACTGACCATCCGTGTATATTACTGTAATGCAGACAGTATTGTACTTCAAGATATATCTTAAAAATATTTTAAATGAATGCAACTCCCTCCCTCTTCAGCTCACAGCATATAGATTAAGTGATTTTCCAATTCAAAATTACTATTTAAACTCACTAAATCTGACAACTTTTAATTTCCTAGACTCATGCTTTATATGCTTGAATTTTTAATTGATGTTTGCAGCTATTTAATCTCATTTTTATTTGTTCTACATCAGGATATTAATATCTGGAAAGCTTTACCCCACCCATGTCTTATAAAAACTTTACTTTGAGAAAGGACCTCTTGCCCAGTCATATTTGGTCTGCCACACAGCTGGAGGGCCTCATCAGCTGACACTCCATCAGATAGTGTTCAGTAGCTATTTCTAAGATTCTTATTGATGAATTTTGGGAAAAAATATTGACAAATCCTCATTTCTACTCCATCTTAGTCTTAAAATGCTACTGCAATCACCCAAATGAGTGATTATTTTTAAATACTGATTTCATAACTCATAGTATCACAGTAATGTGCAAGTGACCACAGGAGGACAGGCTGAAAGTTCCAGTATCATAGCAATATATAAGCCATGAAAGTACAATAAACTGACAGATAAGGGCTTGAAGTTTTTAGATTCTATAAATCTGTAATCGAATTATCAACTTCCCTACCCACCCAGCTAGAAAAAGACTGGTTTCTAGATGTTCATTGCAAAATTTATTTCACTCTCACTCTTTCCACACAATCTGCACCATCAAACCAGACAGTACATACAGAAGCACTACTTCCTTCAGGTTTTCCTTGTATTTATTAAGTATTTGCAGAGTACTTATCCAAGGAGTATAACGTACTAGATGTTGGAGCATAAAGATAAATGAGTACTAAATCCTCAGAGGTAGTAAAAAATGATGAATGCAAATGCCCCAAATACCTACGTGCCACTTAAATCAATATTGGAGCGCCCTCTGAGATTTGTGTTTTCTTATAAACATGGCTTCCACTTCCACATGTAAATTTAAGGAGAACTAAGTTCAACTTTTGCTTGAATGTGTTATGTATTACAATGACTTTTTTGACTGTGAATGATGTAAATGCAAGCCCAAAAAATTTAAAATATTTACTTTAGAAAGAATTCATAGCTCCCATTCCTGGAGTTACTGAGGAATGTAGTTAGGTGCCACCCAGTTGGCCCCTGACTTATGAAATATCCTGCTGGTAAAGCATAAAATGTGGAAGATAAAAATACAGAACTGGGGTCCTTTCTGCCTTCATCCAGCTCTGTTAATTGCCCATCGGTTTCCTTCTGCAGGAAGCTTCTCTTACCCAACAGGAATATGATTTCCAGCAACCCAGTTCCACCTCCTGCCTTATGAAAGCAACATTTTCTCTATCCAGATTGATATGGTAACTGGTATAAGTATTCTGATAGACTTTAGTGGACCACATGGTAATCCATTGATTATCATTTCTTTGGAAAAGATCACAGTGGCACCTGCACAGAGAGTGTACTGGGGAATGGAGAGCTGAATGGAAGGGGCACTGTGGGGACATGACGTGAAGAAAAAAGAGGCAAGTGTTCTGAGAACACTTTCCAGATGAATCACAAAAACCTGAAAGCTATTATGCTACATAATTGCTGAGTTGAGTGAAACATTATATCTTCATATTATGTCTATTTTAGCAAAGTCTGGAAAGTGATAGAAAATAGATTGAACACCTATTTCAGGGATAAAATGTACTAAGTATGATCGTATGTTCTGTTTCCACTCTTATTATAAATCACTTCTATAAGAAGAGTGGTATGCTTTTACTTTAGTCTCTTTCCACTATATTCTGGCACATAAACAATGACTGCCTCAGTTATTTGGTAAATAAGAGATTCTGATTATTATTATTATTATTATTATTATTATTATTATTATTATTCTAGACGTCCAGAGTTGAGAAGTGACAAATGCTTCCAGGAATTTTCCCTTGTTGAACTCTCCAAATACTGTGTCAAATAAACCAAGTTTGGGATTCACCCTACAGATGATAGGTTCTTTTCTATGAAGGTTCAGAAGAGGTAGTTGGGGGAGGGGACAAGGGAGAATGTAATGAAAGGGGAAAGATGGGTGCATGACAGACTGTTTTCTGGTCACCCATCAGCTTAGAGAAATCACAACTTCTCACTCCCCCGTTAAGTTCTCTGTTTTCCTCTCCTATGTAGATCGGCTGTCACTATGTCTGATATTTAAGAAACATAGACATGCTCATGGTTTCCATGAAACACATTCCAACATGAATTATTAATTCATGAGTAAACAAGATGCCTTACCTTTCTATCCCCACCATTGCATAATATATGCAGCCAACGAAGCAAACTAGAAGCATGTCTGGAACCATTACTGCACAATATATGCTTGATCTCTCACCTAAATGTATTTGCTTCACTTTGCACATTAAAAATGCACAATCTTGAGAATAGGAGCCCTAGATGATGAAAGGGATTAATACACTCCGCTAAGTGAAAGACTGGAAATTCACATTCATCCATAGATGTCTAAGAAGAAAGTCCTGTTGGTCTATGTAAAAAAAAAATGGGGTTGGGCACTTAAAACATACTGACAACTGACTGGAAATGAGAATAAAGTGAGATTAAGAGTGAAAAGGACATGTTCTTTCTCACCTCCATTTCTAGATTTCCTGTCACCTTCTACCTACATAGGCTGCGGTGACAGAATTTCTTATTCTCTGATTATAAACGTCCACTTCTTATCCACTCATCTCTTGCATTCTCTACCCATTCAAAACCAGACAGACCTAGATCAGAGACTACTGTACATTGTGTGCTATAGCTGGAATATTTGGAAGGAGGACTGGTATTCACGGAGCTGGGAGTATCACTACTGTTCTTAAATCTAATCCAATGTGTTGTTCCACAAAAGCAATGCTTAATATTGAAAACTCTGGATGAAAAATACTAGGGCTATGCTGCACAAGATAGGACTATGGTGAAAAAATGCAGCTATCATTCACAAGAGTAGTCAACATTGTTACAGCACAAATTAGGCCATGTTCTGCCGGGGGGTTAAGAACCAGAGTGTTCTAGGTGGCCGCCACAAGTCCTTGTCCAGCCTCTTCCAGTTAGTCAGAGTCAGCGCCAAGAACAGAGGGCAAAAAAGTCAGAAACAGGGTAATGGAAAAAGTTGTTTGTTACCCCCCCCCAAAAAAAAGGACTTGAAAGCCAAGGATGAAACGAGGAATACAGGCCACAGCTGGGAGAAATGAAGCTGAAGGTGGAGAAAGCATGGAACTGAATCACAGGCCAAGAAACAAATGCCAGGGCAAAAGGCAGGAAACATGAGTCAGTCATCTTTAGGGTAACAAGCCAGAGCAACTCTCCCACAAAGGAGTTGCCCTTTGAGGCTTCCTGGCCTGTGTCTGCTGGTGCCCTCATCCGTTGAGCGAGAAGTCATCCAGGATTTCTTGTGGGCCTCATACTGGACACTTGAGGGTGATATAGTTACAGAGCTCTGGTGAAAGTTACTTTAAGAGCATATAGCTCCCATCCAAATGAAATGTGAAAGGTTCTTTGCAAACAGTAGTGTGACAGTTATGCTGCTAATCAAAAGTTTGATGAGCCCAAACCACTCAAGAGCTCTGTCGAAGAAAGGCCCACTCCATAACAGTAGGAGTCCTGAAGATAGCATCAGGCAATTCAACTTTGGCACATAAGCTTGCGGTGCATCGGAGTCCACTTGATATCACACAGCAACAGCAAGTCGTGCAATAAAGTGTATAAGGTTGACAGCCCAGATCACAAAGAACTAGCATTACAGGTTGAGTAGTTTGGTAACGAGTTTAGACACCTAGCTGTCTTTGGAAGAATAGAATCACAAAATGTCAGCAGAAGTTATGCAAGAAAGAAAATACTCACTACCGTTTGCTGAACTTTGATATCAGACACTCTATCTGTCTGATTTCATTGTTGCACTCCCTCCCTCACTGCCATCGCAGCCTTGCTGATGCATAGAGGCGCGATGGACCAGGATAGAGCAATCATAGTGGGTTTCCAAGATGAGCTATTTACATGAGTCTATCTCAAAATCATATCACAGTCTATCTCAAAATCATATCGCCTCGCAGAGTTCATAGTCTTCTAAAATGTGATAATCTGCAAGTGAAACAGTAAAGAAAGGAAGGCCTTTAGCATAGTTTCACAAACTGCTCAAGTTCTTCATATTCATGCATATGTGTGTGTATCCCAACAAACTAGAAAGCCTTAGTAAATAGTAGTCAATCAGTTGTTTACTTCAAAATAATTATCATTTTAATCTCTAGGAATCAACTGAGTTTGCATCCTTCCCTTGAACAGCTTGACCCTGCACAATTTGTTCTCCAAGAATCTATTGAAGTCACTCCAGAAGATAATGTTAATTGGAACATCAGTTGGGAGATTCTGTTTTTGTTTACTGGTTTGTCTCCAAAAGGCAACACAATTAGTTTGACTGGCTCTCTTCACTGAATGAGATAGTTTGAAATGAAGTAGCTTTTCAAGGGTATCTTCAAATGGCCAAATTCTTCCTAAAAAATTGTTTAATGCATGATATACCAAATGGTTTCTTCAATGAACCTTGCTTTCAGGATTCTGGAGGGATGTCAGGATCTTTCTGTGCTTCGTGGGAATTATCTTCAATTTCTGTTGGGGTGAAAAAGCAAAGAAGCCCAGATTTTTTAAAAACTGCTTTGTCATAGATGGCAATGTAACTTTCCTTGTGTATCTAATTCAATAAGTGTATCTGCATGAACTCAAAAATAAGAACCTTGGAATAAATCCTTTTTTTAAAACCTGTATCATAAATGAGCAGTGTGCTATTCTAAGGGAGGGCAGTGGCACTTCAGTGGTCTCTTTCTCACTTTTCATTCAGGAGCTCTGGGCTCACTTCCTAGCCAGTATATTCATGCTTCTCCACCAAGCTTCTGTGGATGGATGCTTCTGTGTTTCTACAATGCTAAAGAGATTTCACCAGAACCCTCAGACTGACCTGGACTAGGATTAAAAGCCTGGTGACTGAATTACAAAATTCAGCCATTGAAAATCCTATGGCTCACAGCCACATGATCACTAACCAATCATGATGGTAGAACAGGATCAGGAGGCACTTAATTCAGTTGTGCATGGTAAAGGTCTGCGTCTATGACAAGTAACAATACATTTACAAATCAGGTGTGCTGTCTGCTCTTTATCTACAGTGATTCAAGAGGTGAAAGTCTCTGAAAACTGTTTAGATCCACATACAAACAAGTGGGTATATGCTAGCATTGTGGCTTAAGAATATATGTAGTCCTCAGGCTGAGCCCCGGGGGCGTAGTGATTGTGTGCAGGACTGCAGCCCAGAGGGTTGACAGTTCAAATCCAGCAGCAGCTCTCCAGGAACAAGATTGGGCCTCCTACTCCCACCAGGGCTGTGATGCCCATAAATTATTTTTTAAAAAGAATAGATGTAGTTTCCTTATTCAATTGCATAACCTATTCATTGAAATAGTTTATTCTCTTAAAAATAATTTTTGTATTTGTGTTATATAAAGCTCATGAGAAAAAAAAATAAAGAAATATAATTCAAAACTGCCATAGAGTTATTGTTTATTTTATTATCAAATCACGAAGACTCATCTAGGTATCACACTGGGATGACTAGTCCATCCCCACATAATACCTCAAGCCAGTGAAGATACAGAAATATCCCTCATCTCCCTCTCATCTCACAATTGTGTAGGAGGAACACTGGTATCACAGAGATTAAACACCCAGATGCTAAATGAAAGGACAGTAGTGTAACCCACTGGTTTTTCTACAGGGAAAACATGTGACAGACTGTTTCTGCAAATATTTAAAGCCCTGGAAGCTTGTGGGAGCAGTTCTACTCTGCTCTGATCTATGGAGTTGCTGAGGTAAAATACAGAACAGTAAGAAATACTGCACAAGGATCTACATAGATCCTCCTCCCTCAGGGATAGACCAACAGAAAAGTAAGCAAAGGAAGACATTGGACAATGTAGGATATGTACAAGTTATAATTTATCAAGGGTTCATGAGGGAAGGGGAGTGTGGAAGGAAGCAGAAATTGAGGAGCTGATACCAAGGGCTCACGATGAAAGCGAAAGCTTTGAGAATGACAGCAACAAAAGTCCTTGACACAATGGATGGATGCACGCATTGTGATGAGTTGTATGAGCCCCCAATAATCTGAAGTTTTAAAAAAGAATAAATACAGAGTTTGTTTGGGTTTGGGTTTTATTTTCCTTCTCAGGTTCTGTGTTCACTCCATCCTATAAACATCTTGTGTAACTGATTCACTCCCTCTGGAAGCTTTCATTTTTGGAAGGATGTCTACCACATCCCTCTATAAAACAGTGACTCTAAAAGAAAATGGAAGGGCTGGATATAATGTCTTTTGTACATAATTGACCTAAGCACAGATTGTGGGCATCACGTCATTGTGCAAATTAAAAGCATGTTGTTGACGTAAATACACTGTCAATAAATCAAAATCAGGAAATCTTGGATTCCTTCCACATTGCCCACTCAACCCAATTAGAAATTCCCATATTCTGAATTCAGCTTGCTGAGATCTTCAATCTGAATATAGTTTTGTTCAAAAACTAGTATAGAAATGTTAAAACATTACAACCTTAAATTTGCAAATCAGTTTTAAAAGGACTGGATAATCACTAAGTAGTATTACTTAATTTCTAAGAAAATTAGTGAGACTTGGATTTTGTTTTCTTCTTCTTTGTATTATTATTATTATTATTATTATTATTATTATTATTATCACTTCCCTAGACATAGACATTAAGGAAAAAAGCTTCAACCACTTAGGTCAAGAACTTCAAACAAACTGAATAATATCTCAAAACATAGTTTGCAACTTGGAAGTGACTGAAAGAGTAACCAGTTTCCCAAACATGAGTAACTGCCAAACAAGCTTGAATCATAGTTTAATCTATATGAATTCTAAAGCTAAGAGAGTAAAATAAAACCAGAATATCCAAATATTTTGCAAACACAACCTAGACACTTCATCTGGTGCAAGTCCTTGATTTATAGACTATTATGAATAATTGGACAAAGCAATAGACTACTGGATCTTCTTCAAAAGAATGATGCAAATAGCAGGAAGAAAACTAATAAGCAACAGATGCAAGCATGAGCATTCTGTGTAACTGGCTGTGAGTACAGCATGTGCTGCTTTGTTTATGCATGTATTCCCTTCACAAGCAGTATTTGTATCCATAATTAAAAAAAAGAATTAAAAAGAAATACCAAGACAAAAGAAACTTGAATTGTTTTAATCATTATAATCTTAACAGAAGTAAGATTATATATATAATGTCTACAGAAAAATTCATTACTTTCAATTGTATTAATCCATGAACGTTTTGAGGCTAGATATGTAAATGCACATGTATCTTTAGCACCATATTCAATTTCCTCCTTTAGTTTCAAAGAATTCATAGTTCAACTAATTTTTAAATAGATAAAAACATATTCATAGATTGGTTTGACATTGATATACTGAATAGTTTTAATAACATATTTAATATACAATCTATTATCTGCCCAAATCACTCTTGATCCTAGCGGTATCATAGTTAAAGACTCAAGTGTTAATTGAAAGGTTAGTGCTTTGAACCCACCAGCTTCTGTTATAGGTAAGAAAAGGTAAAGTGATCTTAGTGATCTTAGAAAGGTAGAAAGATTTATAGCCTTAGGAACTGTAAGGAGCAATTCTACTTTGCCCTTTAGGGTCATTATGAATCAGAATCAACTCTGTTACAATGGGTATAAAGGCTAAAATACCTATTCAATGACCTATATATCTTTCATTCAACAAACAAACATACTACTCTATATGCCTATTGAGGTAAATAAGAAGCAGGGAAAGAAAAGTATTGCTCTGAGAAATTCAAAGTCAGTCATATAAAGTAGATATGCAGCAGATATATCTCCATATAATACAATAAATACTAAATAAATACCTTACTTATTTTTCCTGCAAATAATAAAAACTTTTTATAATTGTTTACCTTCAGTTTCTTCCTTGTTTTCTATGGGTATTTTTATAGATATGCTATACTATTTTTTACAGTAACATGTTAAAAAAGAATACTAGTATAATATACAAAAGCTCCATATGAGAAGGAGGGGTTGAATGGCACAAATGCAAAAGTCCTTATTTGAGAAAATAAAGTAATAGGTGTTGAAAACAAAGTTTTTGTTCTCTGTGTAGCAAAAACGAGGCCAAAAGTTCATATAGCAACAGCTAAGCTGACTAATTCCACCTGAGAAGCCGGAAAAGTTTTTTTACAGAGGAAGTGGTATTTGACGTGGGTTTAAGAAATTGTCAAGAGTAGGCTAGTCAGGTGACAGGCAAGATTATTTGCAGAAGAACCACTAAAAATGTGTAAAATTATCATTCATATCCCATTGGAAGATCTCTTTATGTGGAGTTCTAATACAGATGGATTTACTGTGTACATTATATCCTCAGTAGTATGCTAGTATCACTCTATATGAATTTAAGATTCTTCCTGCTGCAGATAATTAAAGAAATAAAAATAAACTAGAAGTTGGGGAAGGAAACAGTAATAAATCATAAGTTAGAGAAAATATAGAGGCTTTGCAGTGAAATTGTAAAACATCTTATTGCTATCAAGTTGATTCCAACTCATTGTGGTCATATTGAACAGGTGGAACCAACTTCTTGAGTTTCTGAGACTGCAACTCTCTGGGGGAGTATATAGTCTTGTATTTCTCCCACTAGGCAGCTGGTGGTTTCCAACTGCTGACCTTGTAGTTCGCAGTCCAATTCACAACCACTATGCCATCAGGTCTTGAGGGAAGTTTTCATTTGGTTGGTTGGTTTTTCACCATCTTTTGCAATCGAGCATTTTTCTTTAAGAGTAGATTCATCCTTGAGAATATGGGTCATTTTTACTGTCTGTGGATTGGATCCTTGCTCCCCAGAGTTGTCAAGATTGTGAAGTTTGGAAAGCTGGTTGACCGACCTGTCAGGCCCCTTAGTGTGGAATGACACAGCCAACTTTGGAGCTAGTAGTACAATACTTAGACATTTGTACCACCAACTGACCCCCCGAGTTTATGGATCCTGAAACTTTGAATCATCATTCTGATCTACATAGAAACAAAGGTTGAAATATATAAGATGCTGCAAGCTTGTTTTCAAACCTATGAATACAATGGAATTCCATTACTGAGCAATATCCAAACCCACTTCCAAAGCTAAGGATCTAAGGCTACATTCATGTGGAGGCCTACCGCAATATCCTATGAATGATGCACAATCTCTTATGAATATGTACCGTTTCCTCCAAATAACTTATAGATATGCCTAATTTCTTTGTTCTCAACTCTTTGTTCTCAACTCTTTGTTCTCAACTCTATAAAAACCCCCTTTCATCTTTCTTGGAGAAGCAGTGATTTTTCCAAGAAGAAACTCTCTCTGCCTCTTAGTGAGGAGAAATAAATCTTCTTGTGTGTATATTTTATAATCTAACTGTCATCTCAGTATATTCTTCCCAAACATAGACAACGATCTTTAGAGTATGAGGTGTAACAAAAGCTGTGGGTCTCAGAAGAAGGAAGTCACCCAAACTATGGTGGCCAGATTCAGTAGACAGCCATTGTGGGAAATTCCCCACTCTCACTCTCCCATATCCAGAAAGCCATGTTTTCCCGAACTTCCCATTGGTCAAAGGCCACGGGAAACAAGAGAACCAGGGCAATTTTGATGCCACCCATGCTGGTAAGTCACTGTGTTAGAAGAGAACAAAAAAGGGTAAAGAATAAATGAAGGGCCAAACTAATAATATCTAGCACAAATTTCTATGAAATAAAGACTATGTGTATCTTACTGGCTATTGATCCTGGTGCCTAACAAAGACCTGATACCCATTGAAATCAGGTTAATCTCTCTTCGTGGCATTCACATTAAGAATTTACTTTATAAAGGAATAAATTGTGCAAATTATACCTGGATATTCTGAGATAGCTAAGTTATTTCATTAACTTGTATTGTGTAACTACTATTACAACAACACTGTCAGCCACAAAGACACCAAATCGTTTGAGACAAGTTGAATTTGAGTAATCAAGGTTTTCAATATATTTAAAGGGAAACAGATGGAATGGCATGTCCCACCAAAAAAAAAAAAAAAGAAAGAAAGAAAAGAAAAACCTATCTCCTGAGGAGAAAGGAAAAGGAGCTCTTATAAGATCCTTGGGGAAAGGGTAGAAGGGAGTATTAAGTCCGTTTGATTGTAGACTTGCCTTCAGCTGCTTCACTTTTTCACTTTATCCAACTCGAATCAGCTTAACTTTCTCACAGCTTAACTTTCTCTTAATGTTCTGTACAGATACTGATTCTGGCTTCACTGGCAATTAGCTATGAAAGAGTATTTACCGTTTGTTTGTTTTATCTTGCAAGTGTTGTAAGTGACATAGCTATTTTTCTTCGTGGTCTTTGGGTTGAGAGCTGGTTACTAATTATCCCAAGGGAAATAATGGATGGGGTTACCCTTATTCAAAACTGTGGTTGTCACTCAATGAACTGGAGCCACCTGCACATCCCCTAAGAACAACAAGGCATAAAAGTGGAGATACAGATTGCAAATCTCCTTTCCTTACCCATTGGTTGCCAATAGATTAATTCTCACTCATAGAAATGCTGTAAGATAGAATAGAACCATTCCCTATAATTCCCCAGGTTGTAAATCTTTATAGAAACAGAGTGCCTTGCCTTGTTCCTGTGGACTGGCTAGTGGATTGCAACTTCCAACCATTTAATGAGCAATCCAACCCTTAACCCACTATCACCAGATTTCCAGAACCTTCTGGGGATCTCAAACATTATTCTAGAAAATGAATACTTTAAAAATTAGGGAGGAGGGCTGAGCCTCAGTGGCGTAGTGGTTGTGCACGGGACTGCGGCCCACTGGGATGGAGGTTCAATTCCAGCAGCAACTCCACAGGAACAAAGGCTGGGCCTCCTACTCCCACCACCAGAAGGCAGTGATGCCCCCCCCCCAAAAAATTAGGGGGCAGAATAATAAGTGAACCTGATTCAACAGAGACCTGTACCAGGAAGGGAGATTATCAGAGTTAGGTAATTCTAGAATCATCATCACGTTCTAATCTTAGGACTTGAGCTCAGTTTCAGTATTATAGGCTCTCGGGAGACCAATAAGGAAGGTCTCTGAGAAGTTCCTGAAGAGTAATTCAGTCATAGGGGACAGGAGAATCTCAATGTGGTGGCTCAACAGTGCTGGGGGGAAAGGTAGGATGAAGTGATTCTCATTTTGTGAACAATTAAGAATTTGAGGGGAGAAAAGTTGTGACTTATGAGATGACAAAATAATTAGGTCATACACAAGAGCCAACACAGTCTTTTATTTCTATACAATATCCTGCCTTTCCAAGTAGAAGGTCTTAACCAAAAAGAATAAACAAAATGGAGCTAATCTAAGAGCTGAGAAAGCACGATGAGAGGTGTAGCCTCTACATTAAAATAAGACCGGCTAGCATATCGCATGGGGTTGCTGCTATGAACTAGCGAGTGGGCCTGTAACCATGGCAACCTTATGCCTAACAGAGCAAAATGCTACCTGGCCCTGCACTCTGTTTTGATTGCAGCTCAGATCGTTGTAATACATAACGGGTAATTCAGTGCTTCCCAGTAATGCATCTTAGACCTTTCTTTTTAGCACATCCTAGTCTGGAAAATTGACTGAAACTTTTGTAGCATCCTAGCAGCCAGTAGATGGGGTAATGGTGGCTGTACCTAAGATGCACTGGGGAGAACTCCAACCCAGGTCTCCTGCATAGAAGGTGAGAAGTCTGTCTGTGTTAGTCCGGGTAGGCTAGAGGAACAAATTTCAGAGACATGCATATAGGTATAAGGAAAAGGTTTATATACAAAAGAAATGGGACATGGAGAAAGCATGCCAGCCCAGTCTAGTTCAAAGTCATAAGTCCGGTATTAACCCATATGCCCGAAATCAGTCTATAAAGTCTTTTTCCGACTCACGAAGTCACAGGTCAGTGGGTGCAGAATCCCAGTGCTGGCAGGGCACCTCGCCTCCAGGGCTCAGGGTCCATCAACAGCAGAAGCAACTCATTGCTGGCAGAGGTCTCCATCTGTCCGCCCCAGCTTCAGAGGTCTGGCTCCATCAGGGCAAAAATGTGTGTTCTCTCCGCTGTCTCCTCCAGCTTCTCGAATGCTGCCAGCTTGTCTTGTCTGTGATTAATAGTCTCTAAAACTAACTCCCAACAATTGGGGAAGATAGCTTCTCATCTTCACGAGGGAAATATCGCGAGATTTCCCAGGAGTCTCTGGTGAAAGCCATGCCCACATAGAGGCCTCATCGGGTACTCAATGGCTATCTCCATATTAACAGGCTAGACTCCACCCCTACATTTCAATTATAAAGTTAACATAAGCACATGACTCCCACACTGTCCCTGGACTACAAATGCACCATCACACCCATGACATTGAACTGGGTACATTATGGCGGGGAGGGGGGAAGCATGCCTTGAGGTGTGGAATTTGAGTGAGCCCACATTCAGAGGTATGTGCCTATGGCAGGGAATAAGAAATGTCATTACAAACATAGAAATTTAGGACAGTCTGAATATTATAAAAGCATATTTTATATGCATAACAGGCCTTTTCCTTGTACACTGTTATCTGTCCTCCCTGAGTTGCTGGAAAGCAATGAGACCCATTTTTCACAGCTTGGGTTCACTCCTCTATTTCTTTTGAAAAGGTGGATTTGATTTCACTCATTCTAATGGTGTTGCTGTTAAGCGCCATCGAGTGGATTCTGACACAGGACAACACTCTCTACAACAGGAAGCAATACCTCTCAGTTCTACGCCATTGGCACAATCATTCTTATGTTTGAGTCCTTTGTTGGCACTTCCTGTGCCGATCTTTCTGGTTAAAGCCCTTCTTCTTCTTTTGCTGTCCCTCTATCTTACCAAGCACGGTGTTCTCCAAGAACTGGATTCTCCTCAGCTTCCCAAGTACATGAGATACAATCTCAACTTTTTGGCCTCTAAGGAGCATTCTTGCTGTACTTCTTCCAAGACAGATTTTATTCTTTTGGCAGTCCGTGGTACTTTCAACACTTTTCACCAGAACTGTAATTCAAATTCATCCATCTTCTTTTGTCTTCCTTATTCTGCGTCCAAATTTCACATGCATATGAATCAATGGAAAACCTCCGAGTGTGATTCAGGAGGGGTACCTTCATTCTCAGAGTAGCACCCTTGATTTTCATCCCTTTGATAAGGTCTTGGGTAGCAGATTTGCATCCCTCTGGTGAGGTCTCATGCAGGAAATGTCACGCATCATTTGATCTCTTGAGTGCTGCTCCCATGAACCTTGATTATGGATTGAAGCTACACAAAACCCTTGAGAATTCAAAAGTTTTCCATTTATAATGCTGTTTCTATTGACAGAGTTGTATCTTAATAGATCACTTTTTAGAGGCCATGGAGAATAGACTGTCATGTTCTCAAGACCAAATTGGAAAAGCTGAACCAAATGCACTTCAAGGAAATCATGACTAAGACAAGTAACGTGATAGAGGCGCTCATACAGTGTGTCATGTATCCAACAAGAAATGTGCAAATTTGTTCCTCTCTAACATATTAACTGACCTCTCACTTTTTCTACGTCTTCTCCCTACCCATGTAAACATACAGAGAAGTCACCCATCAATTCTGTGTACTGAGATTAGAAAGACATGTGTGTATTCTTTTTACACTTTTATATGCATGTACAAAAGCATTTGTGAGTATAAGTCTTAGTTTTGTGGATTCTTAGGCAAAAGAGGCGCTTAACAGATAAACTGGTCCCTAATACTGACATAGGAAAGAAAGGGAGCCACAGTAAGACTTGGGCTCATCCCTTGGGAAAGCCAACAAAAATGAGTGATGAAATAAAATAATACTCACATGTATTAATGGAGCTCTCTTCCAACTTTCTTGCTGCTAGCACATATTGCTTTCATGATGAAAATAAAATTTTAACACAATTTTGAAAAAAATTATGAAGGACTTTCTTATCAATTACTACCACATCACACCCTACCCCAGTCCACCCCACTTTTTATGCTTTGTTGTTACTACTGTCAGCTGCTGTCAATTTGACCCTGAAAAACTGAGCAGAATACTGAGCAGGTTTGTACCATTCTTTTGCTAATTATCATATTAAATAATTGTGGCCCATACTGTTTCATTGGTTGATTTTCAGAAGAAGACCAGCAGACTTTTCTTTCTAGTCCAGAATACTCCAGTAGGTCTACTGAAACACCTTCACTGTCAGAAACACATGAGATGGTGGTTGAGCATGAATTTCATTCATCAGAAATGTAATTCTGGTCTCCTGCTTGAAAGGTGGAATCTATCCCTGGTGCCTGTGTGCCCCACTTTCTTCTTGCTTGATATGGCTGTTGTTAGGTACCATGAACAGAGTCAAACTGTCTCACAGGACTTTCTAGTTTATAGTTTTAATGAGCCCAAGCATAACAACCATTAAGAGGGTGGTGAAGGACCTGGTGGTGTTTCATTCTGTTATTCGTAGTCACTCTGAGTTCGAGCTATGTTTAGGGTCCCTAGCTACCAATGTCTATGGGACCAGAGGGCCAGGTCTTTCATTTGTCGAGCCAGGAGGTGGGTTTGAGCCACTAACCTTTCAGTTAGCATCTAAGTTCTTATCCATTGTGCCATCAAAGATCCTTATTGCTTAGATAATTCCAAACCATCATGAAGGGCACAGCTTACAGAATGTCGGAGGCAAACAACCATTGAGATGATCTAGAGCTTCATTGGCTTAAGATGCTCTTCCCCCCTCCCCACCGAAGAATATTTCATTCAAAACTACAAAATCCAATGGCGAACATGGCTTTTCCCCAGTTGGAGTCCTTCTGGAAGGCTCAGTATCAACCCTCTGGACTCCTTGACTGCCCATTTTTCCTCACTTGTAAGGGCTGCTGCTAGGATGGTTCTAGGTAGTTCCCTGGGCACACGGGGCTAGGACAGTCCCTCCTCCATTTCAGAAATAGTAAAGGGGAGTCATGGAAAGGTGATACAAGGGACGTATGATCACCAAAGTGGGGAACAGCATATAAACATTCCTTCCTGGCTTGTTCACCTCCTAAATATATTAATTTAGACTGTTGGTCTGCAGAATGACTTCCTCAGTACAGAAAATGACACCAAGTAGCTGAACTCTGGTTTACTTTTCTTTCATTTCCAGAAAAGACAACACCTGGTCATGAAATGCAACACCTTTGAAACTGAAATATAATCACAGAATATTTCATTATGACCCACTTACTGATAGTATCAGCTTTATGTGAATTGTTACGAGGCAAATAAATTTCTCAGATTACCATTTTTAAAAGAGTTCTCCCATGTACGTCAATGGCAGGCAATCCATTTTCCAAACCTACCTTGTTTCCCCAATGACTCAGTCACTTAGGGCTTATATTGCAGTCATTGTTTATATTACAAAAGCAATTAATCCCTAAAGTAAGAAGAACAACAGCATATAGTCTCTACGAAATTCCTAACTTAAAAAGTCATTTGAAATGGCTTGCTTTCTTAACTATTGCTTCATATTACCTAACTATGACTAGCACTGTACACAAATATAGAACACCTAAGAGAAGATTATGGAAACAGTGAAATTTGGGAAAATACATGTATTGGAAGGAAAAATATGCCAGTAGGCAAAGAAGATATTAATTTTACAGGGAAAAAAGGACAGGAGGAAGGCAGGGAGGGAGGAAGGGTGGAGAGAAGGAAGGAGGGAGGGAAGGTAGGATGGAAGGAAGGATGGAGGGAAGGGAGGGAAGAAGGAAGGAAGGAAAGAAGGATAAAAGGAATCTATAAGAGTTTGGCATCTTGTGACCATTCAATCATATGGCTTCATTTAGCAAGCTTGGAACAGTCTTTATTTTTTCCATTATTATTACTTATGTGTCAGCAGGCAGAGCTTGGCCTTCTCTTTCACAGGCTTGACGCTGAGTCAATTCTTAGTATCCAAACCACACATAAACTATTTTCCTCTTAGAAAGTACTTACTCAATGACTTAATAAAAGTACTTTTATGGTTGGAAAGATTCAAAAAGAAACACTCTTTTTTTCTATTAGATGTAAAGTTGTATAAGATGTACAAAAAACATTTATGTCAGCAACATTGAAACTGGAAAATAAAGAACTAGCAGCATTTTGGGACACTGCACTCCTCTTATCACCCCATGCCTGGAAGCAAGACTGATGTAGCCAGGTGCAGAGGAGAAAATTGGCACCGGAGGTAAATTCTTAGAGAATACTGACTCCTGGGTGAGTTTCCAAGCCTCGGACTCTGCATTTTCACCAAATTGTCCCAACATGAAATTGATTCCAGTGAGCGCATGCTGTTCCAATAAAGGCATAGCAGACTGTAGCACTAGCAGCCCAAAAAAGCAGCTGCTCTCAAGTAGACTCTGACTCATAATGGCCCAATATGTCTCAGCATAGAATCATCTTCCATGGGGCTTTCAATGGCTATGGGCTCTCAGAAATAGGAGCCTTTTGCTGGATTCAGTCAAACCATTAATTTGCAGTTGAGTGCTCAACTGTTTGTACCAAGGTATAAATAATACCAGTAATAGTCATAATAACAAGAATAATCCAGTTGCCCTTGAGTTGATTTTGACTCCTAGTAACCCCACGGTGTTAGAGAGAACACTGCTGTGTTAGTCCGGATAGACTAGAGGAACAAATTTCAGAGACACGCATATAGGTATAAGGAAAGGGTTTATATTCAAAAGAAATGTGACACTAAGAAGGCATCCCAATCCAGTCCAGTGTAAAGTCATAAATTCAGTACAATATTAACCCATATGTCCGAAATCAGTCTATAAAGTCTGCTTCCGGCTCAAGAAGTCACAAGTCAGTGGGTGCAGAATTCTGGCGCTGGCAGGGTCTCCCCATGGCTCCTCGCTTCCAGGGCTCAGGTCCATCAACAGCATGCCACTCCAGCTTCAGAGGTCTGTCTTCTTCAGGGCAAAGCCGTGTGGTCTCTCCGCTGGCTCCTCCAACTTCTCTGAGGCTGCCTATTGTCCCTTCCGTGATTAAGCGTCTCTGAAACTAACTCCCTACAACTGGGGAAGATAGCTTCTCATCTTCACGAGGGAAATATCGCGAGATTTCCCTGGAGTCTCAGGTGAAAGCCATGCCCACATAGAGGCCTCATCAGCTACTCAATGACTTTCTCCTGATTAACAGGCCAGACTCCACCCCTACATTTCAATTATAAAATTAACATAAGCACATGACGGCCACAACTACTCCATAACACTTTCAATGGCTGCTGTTATCCAAAGTAGATTTAGACCTTTCTTCCAAAGAGCCACTGGGGGAGCTTGAACCTCCATCTTTTGGATCAGCAGGTGGAAATTTAAGCATTTCTGCCATGAGCAGCTCTAATAATTGTAACAGCAAATGTTTCGTTAGCTCTTTTCTATATGCCAGTGAGTTCTTAAGACTAGGCTTTGGTTTACTAAGAGGGGAAGTCAGAAATGCATAACCACCCACAAAGACAGTCTTAGAAACCCAAGGGACAATACCCTTTCATCCCAGAGGCTCATTTTGTGCATGTAGGATAAGCAGGGAGCATGGCTTTTGCCTTTGGAGATAGCCTAGTCACTGTTCTAAGCACTATTGCCTTGCTCCCTTTAATTTCACCATAACCCCTTTCCTTTTCACTTTGTGCATGGAGAAAATGAAGTTTAGAATGCCTAGGTAATTAATCCAAATTCATCGAAATAATACACCATGGGGAAAGACCAGAAGGTCTAGCATTCCTGGTGTTACAGTGGTTATGCAGCAGGTGCAAATGAGTAGGTTTTCAATTAGAAATCACTAGCCGCTACTCAGAAAAGACACTGACCTTTCTGCTTCTGTGAGCAGTTAGTTTCAGGAACTCACAGGGGCAGTTCCACCCTGGACTAGAGTCCACTAGGACTCTGTGTCAACTCAATCACAGGAAGTTACTTTGTTTTGTTTTCACTACTGGATCAGGTTTGGTCTCCCAATGCTAATTTCCAGCACTTATTTCTTTTTTCCCCCCAATGATTTTATTAGGGGCTCTAACAGTTCTTATAACATTCAACACATAATTTGTATCAAGCATATTTGTACATGTTGCCATCTTCATTTCCAAATGTTTTCTACCTGAGCCTGTGGTATAAGCTCCTCCTTCCCCCTCCATTTTTTGATGAATCATTTTATTGGAGGTTCATACAGCTCCCATCATGATCCATACATACATCAATTGTATGCAGGCCATATTTGCACACTTGTTGCCATCATCATTCTCAAAACATCCTCTCTCCAGCTAGGCCCCCAATACCACCTCCCCATATTTCCTCCCCTCCTCCCCCATGAACCTTAAAAATTTACAAATTGTTACTACCTGTTAATATCTTACACTGTTCAATGTGTCCCTTCACTTACTTCCCGGCAGTCTGTACCCCAGAGAGGAGGTTCTATGTAGATCCCTGAAATTGGTTTCCTCTTTCTATTCTACCATCCTTCCACCCTCCCAGTATCACCACTCCCTCCACTAGTCCTGAGGATCATCTATCTTAAATCCCCCATATTTCTGACTCCTGTGTACATCCCCTGGTCTAGCTGGATTTGTCTGGTAGAATTGAGATCATGATCGTGGGTAGGAGGAAGCATTTGAGAACTAGAGAAAAGTTGCATATTTCATTGTTACTACACTCTACCTTGACTGGCTCATCTCCTGCCTGCAACTCCTCTGTGAGGAGGTGCTACTTTACCTGTTGATGGCCTTTAGGTCCTCACAGCACTCCCCCTTATTTATAATGATACAAGTTTTAGTTCTTTGATGCTTGATACTGGATCTCTTTGACACCTTGTGCACACAGGCTGGTGTGCTTTTTCCATGTGGGCTTGTTTCTGAGCTGAATGGCCGCTTTCAAGCCTTTAAGATTCCAGGCTATCTTTTGATAGCTGGGCACCATCAGCTTTCTTGCACATATTTGTCGTCAGCGATTATATCAGGAAAGTGAGCATATAATGTTATGATTATTAGTTCTTGAAACCTGATAATTGATCCCTTTGACTCCTCATGGTCCCACAAGCTGGTGTGCTTCTTCCATGTGGGCTTTGTTGCTTCTGAACTGGACAGTCGCTTGTTTACTTTCAAGTCTTTAAGACCCCAGGCATGAACATAGGTATATATATTTATATATGATGAGGAGGAAATACTTATTTCTGATCAATATACAATGTCCTTTCCATTTGCATGTTCAATTTCATACCCAAAATCATCACTCAGGGATTTCTAATAGAGGGAAAATACAGAATCCACCCTCAACAACACACAGAAACACCATCATCAAAGGCATAAGCAGCTGCTTTTCCAGTTTTACATCACAAAGCAACCTATCTCTACATGTTATGAACAAAATAGTATCCCCAAAGAATACACAAAAATATATATTGTATACCATTTTTAAAAGTTGTCACCAAGTTCATTTCTACTCATGATGCTGCAAGGTGTCCCAGAGTAAAACCACACATAGGTGTGTTTGTTTGCGTGTTATTGTTGTATTTCTTCAGTAGCAGATCACCGGTTCCCTTCTGCCCCCAGGGTCACTGGCACTTAACCATTATGTCATTGGGGTTCCTTTATCAGTGTAGGATGTGTCCACAACTTGATCACACTGGGTTACAAGGAATAGGACAAGCACAGGAATAAGCCAACATGCACTAGGGAAAATAGATGCCAGGTCATGAGAAAGTCACTGAGAAATACTCTTAGAATCCTCCACCAAAACTCACAAAAAGGGCCTTCCCCTGGAGCTAGTGCCCTGAATTTGGACTTCCAAACTCCTAAACTGAGAAAATGTATCTCTATTTTCTAAGTTATCCATTGGAAATATTTATGTTGCAGTAGTACTAAACAACTAAGGCAGTACATAGCCCACACTTTAGGGGAACAGTTTCCAAGGTTTTCCCAGCTCTCAGACTTCATACTCATTCCCCTGTCTGCTGTTTTCACTATTCTCTTCCTTCTATTTCTATCTATCAAAACCCAAACTAGACTATAATTTTCATATTGAATGGAAGTTCCTCCATTCTTTCAGGTGATATTTGTTAATGCACCTTTTCTTGCTGCATACATTATAGGAGATGTCCTAGTCTTCTTACACCCTCTGGAACACACACATAGACACATGGACCACATGTTTGAAAGGCACAACATTTCCTGCTACCTCTGTGCTTCCACTGAGGATGTGGCTGATTCACCCTCTCTCTTCACCCCAGGCTCATTGTTAGCTTTAGTCAAGCACAGCTGATGAAGTCATCAGGAACTGTTCATCTGTAATAGTTTCCAAAGGATGGAGAGAGAAAAAAAAGTGTAAAGCATCATTTATGGACTCTATGTAGCTGTGAATCCCTATACAAATAAAAACCAAGTGATTTAAGTCAAATACTGCCAGGAAATAATTATGTCTCAAACCCCTAAAACAACAGCATAACCAAAGGTATGTGTGTGTAATCTTTTTCAGTGGCATGTTATAACCAAACATCCAGCCCAAAGAGACTGCATTTCAGCAAAGGTTTCTTCAGCAAGAACTTTAGAACACTTGATGAAATTTAATCACAGGGTCACTGAACTAGATTCAAAAGAATAGCAATAGCAACAATAACAATGAAAAAGAGAGCTTCTAGTTCCACGTGAACTTTTATGCAGCTAGCCTGCCAAACGTCATAAAGCATCAAAATATTTCTGGAAGCCTCAAGATGGGGGTAAGAATTCAATGAAGATTAGGGAGCTAAGGTAGATTCTGGGGAGTAGAAACAGTGGCTGTGCTTAACTGCCAGCTGAAAGGTTGGCTGGGCAAAGCAATTTTGAGATGCCTTGAAAGAAATGCCTGGGAACCTATTCCCTAGAAAGCAGCCATTGAAAGCCTCGGGCCCACTGTCTGACTCTCATACACATGGGGTTGCAGGCATCTGAATGGACTCATCAGCACCTGGGAAGAATGGTAAGGGGTGGTGACAGACATTGAAGTAGAGAGGGAAGGAAATTGGGAAAAAGTATTGATGTATAATTATGCAGGTGTACATCTTGGATATAGGACTGTCTGCACTCAGCACTTAGAATAATGGACTGCCAGTCCAGAATATTTTAAAACATTGCCCACATTTTTTGTCTTTCTTCAGAAAGAGACTAAGCTGAAATATTGACTCATTTTCTTTATAGCTAAACCATCTCAAGGCTAAAAAAGTTTCTTTCATATGTGAGCAATTGATTAACAGGGAGGCTACATAGCTATTTCAATCATACAGGCACAGCATTCTGGCCTTTATCATTCCTTTGTGAGAATTGCAGCATGGCAAAAAGGGAGAGCTAAAATCTGATCCCAGGTGCAGATGTTATAATCCCAGTGGTGTCTGTATCAGTGTTAGACAAGGCTTTCATGTTGAAGGGAATGTCTAAATAGAAACTCACAGAAAAGCTCAAATACATCGTGTACATTAAATGGGGGTAATGCAATCAAAAGAACTTTGTTGTTTGAATCTGTCATATAATTGAGAAATACAGATTGTCATGCTCAAGAACTATTTAATTTTTATTCTCCAAATGAAAACTTTTAGACATCACAATTTCCCTTATCAAAAAACCTAGTTCATTTTGTAATCTATCTCTTAGCTATTAGCCTTAATTTTTAATATGTGAGAGACACACTTGGTTGAGGGTTTTCCTTTAGACACACACATACACAAACACACACACACAAAGACTCTTTACAAGGTTAGTTTATTTTTGTGTGGTCATCCTTTATGAAGCTTCATTTTTTTTCTTAGTTTGTGTGTATGTCCCAATCCCCAAAGTGTGTCCCACTAAATAAACCATGTTGTCAAGTATAAACACACAAATTTTTAAAATCTTTCTGAAGAGATAATCTACCTGTTTGTGTCCTAAAGTCTCAAGACACAAGCAGACTGAAAAAGGAAGTGTGTTGAAAAGTGAAAGGGAAAGCAAAGAAGATTGAAAAATAAGTAAGCATATGTAGTAAAAAAGATGGTAAGAAGTTGCATACAGCACCAGCCTGGCAGATTGTCTTACTGTGATTTGCATGTTTCTATGACCCTGAAAGTTATCTGACTGATATTTCAATATTAGTAAGGTGGCCCATGGTGACCAGATTAAGCATAGATCGCAGACAAAGTCAAACTAGGAAGAAAGACCTGGATCTTCTCCTAAAAGTCAGTCCATGATAACCCCATGAATAAACAGAGCTTTAAAATATAGTGCTGAAAGATGAGCTCTCTGAGATGGAACTCATGTTGCCATGGGGCCAATTCTGAATTACCCAGCTCCCACAGGACAGAGTCTAACTATCCAAAGGTTCCTGAGACTTTAGCTCTTCATGGGAATAAATAGGCTCAGTTATCTCCAACAGAGCTGCTGGTGCGTTTGAACTGCTGATCTTGTGGTGAGTAGCTTAGTGTCTAGCCTAAAACTCCACCAAGGATCCTCCCTCAGCCGGAAGACCCTCAAAACGCACAGCGGTCCTGACGTACCCAAAGTGGACTGGAGCATGGCAATGGTGAAAGACAGGGCAGCATTTTCTTCTGTTCTGTGAGTCCCTGGAGTTACGATGAATCAGAGCTGACGCAACATTCGCTGATAAAACAGTTCTGAGAAAAAAAAACAAATGTTATTTCAGAAGATGTAGGTTCCAGGCACAATAAAGCATGCTCAGAACCCATTCTTCAGAAGAAAAGTTGTCGTTATTTATGCACATCAAAATGTCAGACACTGTACTGTAGAGCGTGTAACGCTTTTATCTGTAAGAGGGAAACTGCAAACTCTGCTGCTGAGCCAACACCGACTCATCAACGCCACAGGACTGAGTAGAACCACTCCTGGGATCCTGAGACTCTTTATTCAAGTAGAAAGCCTCCTCTTTCCCCGAGAAGCACTGGGTGGTTTTGAACAGCTGGTGTGGAGGTCATCAGTCCAACATGTAGCCATTTTGCCACCAGCAAACAAAGAAAGGAACATTGGCATAAGAAATGAACTTTTCAACTGAATACAGAAGGCCTGTGGAGTCCCTACAGAGTAATCATGCTTTGAAGTAGGAATGAGCTCACAGCCCTGCTCAAGTGTATGGAGTTTAACTGTAGTCCTGAGTTCTCTAATGATCCCAGTTACTTAAAACCGGGATTTTTAGTTTATGGTGTAGTCAATTAAATTTGGGATTTTCTTACTCACTATTGACCTTATAATCTTAAATTATAAACAGTGAGTAAATCTGATTCAACAAGAAACATGCTCTCTTATTATACAAGATATTCAGTAAGGTACTGTGTGACCTTTAAATTATATCTAATTCCCTGTGCGCTTTATTCAAAATGCTGCACAAATAAACTCAAAATAGACCTACATACAATGGTTCAAACTAAATCCAGGAGCATTAGGTCTCTGAGATCAATTCTCAACTCATTTTTCAATTTAGAATCATTCAAAGAGCATCACAAAGAATTGATTTTCATACCCCCACTCCTAAACCAATTTTATCAGATGCCCTGAGAGTCAAACTTGGGCATGAATATTATTAAAAACATATTAAGTAATTGTACAAATGCTTGCTTAAAAGGTAGTCTGTTAGACTAATGATGGGGGCAGAAATTCTTCCTTAGATGGGAATTTAAACTTGAATTACACAAGCTATCACTTATGTGGCTTTGAGGAAATGAATCAACTTCTCTCAGCTTTTCCCCCTTATCCTTTAAATGGAAGTAAAATGAGGAAGATAAGTGTTTTCTCTCTGGGTCTCATCTGAGAGAACAGATAACAGAAACTGCCTGGACAGTGGGGGTGAGCAAGTAATAAGATATATATTCTTTCTTATTTTTGAATAATTCCCTTTTTATTCTGCCATTGATCTAATAATTCACCGAGTTAATTCTCTCTTCATTTTGCTGAATACAGCTCTCTCATGAGAGGAAATAAGAGGTTATTAATTTCCTTGTTTTTGTTAGTTATCATCCAGTAGACTCTGCTTCCTAGCATCATGTGGTGCCCCATCTTCCTGATCATTGATAACTTTGGGTTTATTAATGTGGATATTGTGTATTGCTTTCCAACCAAGGGTGCTTCTTTCCCAGCACTATATAGAAAATATTCTGTTGTGACCCATAGAGTTTACATAAACTGAAATCTTCAAGTCGATTTCCAAGCCTCTGTTTGTAGTTCATTTATTAAAAAATGTTTGCTTTTACATTTAGTTGCAATCCATACCAATGGCTGCAGTCTTTAATTTTCATCAGCAAGCAACTCAAGTCATCCTGGATTTCAGTAAGCAAAGTTGTATCATCTGCATATGGCAGATTGTTAATAAGCTTTCCTGTAACCCAACTGCCAAGTTTTTCTTCCCATTATCCAGCTTCTTGGGTCATTTTCTCAGCTGATAGGCTGAGTAAATATGGTGGAAGTCTTCACCACTGACACATATCTTTCCTGATTTTAAACCGTACAGCCTCACCTTGTTCTGTCTGAACAATAGTCTCTTGGTCTATGTACAATTAGGCATGAGCACACTGAAGTGTTCTGGAATCCCTATTCTTCCCAAAGCTATCCTTAGTTTAGTATGGTCCACACAGGTAAATGCCTCTTCATAGTAAAACACAAGCAAACATCTTCCTGCTGTGCTCTGCTTTAAGCTAATGTTTATCTGATATAAGCAATGATATTTTTGCACCACTTTCTCTTCTTGACCTGGCTTGAATTTATGCAGCCCCCTCTAATGTACTGTTTCATCTACTTTTAATCTATCTTCCACATAATTTAATTTGTATGAGATAGCAATGGTATTGTTTGATAATCTCAGAATTCTCTGGGGTCACCTTTCTTTTCAATGAGTACAAAGAAGGTCCTCTTTCAGTCAAGTGCCCAGGGCAATGTGGTGTATTGTTTCCTAAACCTCTCTAGCCATAACTGTTCCTACCCCCACTAAGCAACCTCAGTTCTCCTTATGCATCTGGGCAAAAAGGAAAAGGTTATAACAATTGGGTTATATGACTCAATCGCAAGTGATTTTTAGCAAGATTATGATGGCTATCCTGCTTTTTATAGTAATCCACCTCACTGTAGTAGATGATATTTCACTCAGAGCAAGAAAGAAAAGCCAGTGGTGAAGGTGGCCTACGGGCTCCAAGCTTTGCCAAAAGAGCAACACAGGAGCTGCAAAAGCAGAACCCGGAGATAGAGATGAGCCTGAGGTCACAGAACAGGTGCTCAGCACTTTTAGATGGAGGCTTATGGCAGAGTGACATGTACTTTGGATATTTATCAACTTCACTAAGAAAACTTTGTAACTTTACACAAGCAAGGCAGAGACAGGGCCAAGTGAGTGAGGGCCAGAGAGAGGCCTGCTTGTGGTCAAGGCAGAGAAGAATTTATCCTAACTAGACAGAGTCTTGCAACATATTAACTTCAAAAATAAACCTCCTAGTTGTAAGCTTCATCTGTAAGTTCTATGGCTATTGGAATGAATTATATATACAACCTCTCCCAGGGGGCGGGGGGGTGGGGAGGTAGACAACAGAAAAGTGGGTGAGGGGAGACCTCAGACAGTGTACTATGACAAAATAATAATTTATAAATTATCAAGGGTTCATGAAGTATCAGGGAACAGGGAGGGAGGGGAGAAATGAGGAGCTGACACCAAGGGCTCAAGCAGAAAGCAAATGTTTTGAGAATGATGATAGCAAACAAGGTCTAATTGTGCTTGATACAATGGATGTATCTGTATTGATTGTGATAAGAAGTGTATGAGCCACCAATTTTTAGAGTTTAGAAAATGATGATGGCAACATATGTACAAATACACCTGATACAATTGATGTATGGAATGTTATAAGAGTTGGAAGGGTCCCTAATAAAATGACTTAAAAAGAAAAGGAAAGAAAGAAAGAAAGAAAGAAAGAAAAACGAGTAGCGAGTGTTACATAAGATAGAGAAATAAAAGTAGCAAACATTGGGAGACAGGCAGCCAGGTTGCTGTCTTCCAAATTTCTTAGCACAAACTAGTGAATGCTTCGAATGCTTCATCAGTCTGTTGAAACATTTGTATTGATTATTCTGTTACTTAGCCTTCTTTATGTCTAATGCTTTCAGTGCTGCTTGGTCTTCCAGCCGTATTATTGGCTCTTGGTCACGTGCTTCCTTTTGAAAGGGAGGAAGGATGACCAGTTCTTTTTGGTGGTACAGTGACTATGTTTTTCTGTTCCACAGTCTTTTGATGCTTCCTGAACCATTTAACATTTTTTTCAATAAAATCTCAATATTTGAACTCAAAATTTGAACTTTGTCTTATATTCTTTTAGCTTGAAATGTGCTGAACACTTTCTCCCACTTTTTTTTTTACTTTTGAACTAGAATCTGTTGTGTATTTTATTCTAATAGTTTCCTTTGAGTTCTGGAGTTGTCCTTTGACATTTTCTACTTAGCTATTTTACTTCTTCTTTTCTTCCTAATGCTTTAGGGACTCTATATTCAAGAGCAAGTCTCTTCACACATCCAACTAGTCATTTCTTAACTTCTTGCCATTTTGATGATCATTTTTCTTTGTGTATGATGTTCTTGAATCATCACCCAGTTCTTCAGTTCTTTTGTCATAAGTTTTCAAATTACTTGTAAAATATGTTCTTGAAGTTAAGGTGTGTTATATTTATGGTCTTTTGGATTTCTATGAATTGTTTTAATTTTCTTTCACTTCAACCCAAACTTACAAATTAATCTTTTCCGTATATGTCCCTTGTCCAGTATAGACAAATGATTTGATATTTCCTCATACTCTCTTCCCACAGATGTTGTCACTTTTATCCCTGGGTGTTTAATCTGATGAAGTCCAAGTGTATAGTTGCTATTTATGATGATCATAAGATATTAGCAATGAAAAAAATCATTGGCCTTGCAAAATTCTATCATGAAAACTCCAGTCTCATTTCTATTGCTAAAGCCAAGTTGCTTTCAATAATACTCAATAATAATCAATGATTCTTGATTGTATATTTGATCAATTTCAAACTGAAAAAGCTGATAGAATTCTTCCATTTCTTTATCACTAGCTTTAGTGACTGGAAGTGAAATTTGAATGATAGTAGCATTAACTAGAATTCCTTATAGGCAGTTAGATATTATCCTATCACAAGCAGCATTGTAATTCAAGATGGAACTTGAAATATTCTTTTTGAGGATATATCCAATGGCATTCCTTTTGCATTTATCATTTCCTATATAATAAGCCATATGGCTTTCTGATTCAAAATGGCCCAAACCAGTCCATTTAAACTCACTACTACCCAGAGTCTGTACACAAATATAGAGAAGAGAAAATGGAAGCAATGGAGGGGTGTCTAAAAATAACTTGAGCAGAGATATGCTCACATATCTGTATGGCTTTACTATAACAAAACTATCCCAGGCTAGAATGAGACACATATTTAAAGTATTCTTATCTGAGGAACCACGTGGACTTTATCTTTGGCTTCTGATCCTTCCAACCGTCTACTGTATTGAAAGGAGTATGTTCTCATCTGTATTTCAATTGTATAAAACCACTCCAATGAAACACATTGTCTCCTTCTCTGGAGATGAATATATGTTCAGGCCTCTGTGAGGCATTAGGAGCATAGGAAGATAGAAAGATCTGCTAAGACAACACTCCCTGCCTCCCTTGCTTCTTTGTGACAAAGGCGACTCAAAACATTGTGCTGCACGAAGGTTCCTGAAGAAGGGAAAGTAACAAGCTGGTGTAGCTGAAATGAGAGCTATTGTAGGCTGTGATTGAGGCTCAAAGGTCTAAAACGTTTATGAGCTAAGATGGTACCAAGTCTGCAAGAAAGAGCCCATGAGAAGATCTTTGAAGAAAAGAGAAGGGCACAGGAAAGAAATCTAAAAGCCTCACATGCAATTAAAATAAATCAAGTTTTATTAAAAATGAAATCACATCAAAATATACTCTTCTTCCTACAATAAGAATCACTGAGAAAAATTCTAGTGTATCATCTGAGCATAAGTAAGTTCCATGTCCTTTGGGCATCTGTTGTGGTGGCATAGTTTTCTATTCTGCTGTACGGGAACTTTAAAATGGAAAATGCTGCAGGAATTCATAACAAAGTGGCCATGGAAACAGGTCTGTAGACTCAGGGAAGATCTGGCTTCAAACATGCATGTTTTAATAGAGATTATAGAGCAGGGAAAAGGGGGCCTGTTGAAGGATATATGAAAAGTATTCTGACAGAAAGAACAGATATGTAAAAGCTCCAGTATGAGAGAAAAGTAGCTGAGTTTGAGAAGTAAATAAGCATAGCATTTTCAAGATGGAGAGAGCCATAATCAAAGTCACATTCACTGCCAGTGAGTCAATTTCAACTCACAGTGACCCTGAAGAACAATGGAGAACTGTCACTGGTTATTTCTGAGCCAATAGATCTCTACCAAAGTAGAAGGCCTCATTTTTCTCCCATGGAGCAATTGGTGAGTTCGAACTTCTGGCGATGTGACTAGCAGCCTGATGTCATTCCACTATTCCTAATAACTAACATTTATTCCAGATTCACAAATACACAAGTTGTCCTTGTAATGCAGTTGTTAAAGCACCAGCTGCTAAACAAAAGATTGCCGGTTCAAACACACCAGCAGCTCCTCAACAGAAAGATGAGATGGTCCATGTTTTAAAAGATTTATACTCTTCAGAACACTATGGGGAATACTACTTTGTCCTCTCACATTGCTATGAGCCGGAATTGATCAGTGTCCCATCTAGATTAGCCAATATATAAAGTACACAAATACTTTTTATGAAAATTCTTACTTGTGCTTATTTCCTAATCAATATTGAGGATTTTCACATTTTGTTCACATTAAAACATTGCTTCTAGGTATGACAGGTATTTTTCTCTCTTCCAATCCTGTAGCACCTCCCTACAGAATCAAAGCCTTTATTCAAATGTACAATTCCTGACAAGGCTATAATATCCAATATGCACTGGTTACATATGATTATTAATTTGCTTTGAACAGTTTTGCATACTTTTGAAAACCCATGTGATAGCATTTGGAGCCTGGTGGGATAGTGGTTTACAATCCGAGCTGCTAACTGCAAGGTCAGCAGTTTGAATCCACCAATCACTCTACAGAAGAAAGATGAGGCTTTCTACTCCTGTTAAAATACCCAGTTTCAGAAACTGACAGGGTCAGTTCGACTATGCCCTATAGGATCACTGTGAGTTTGAACTGTCTGTTTGCAGTGAGTTTGAGATTTGTTTGATATGTGAAGGTATTAACTACAGACTAAGACGTAATCACAAGTAAGCCAATGCTTATATTGCTTATGGAGTCACACACAAACACCTTGGTTTTTTATACAGCAGTGGTTCTTTCATTATTATAATATAAATCTATGTGGGAAGGTATACTTTCTTCTTATTTAGCTACTGTCATCATCATTCAGATCTGTGGTTAAGAAAGTGAACAAATAAATGAGTGAATAGATGAAGAAAAACCAAGTAAAATATGATTGCCACAGAAGTGGTCGTTCTGGGCTGAGTCATCACTAGGAAGGAAAGGATGGGTTTTGAATCATTTCCAGGGTAGACTGTAAAAGAAATGGATACAATCACTGACTTATAAAGTTCAAAACAGAGAGTGATTGCATCCAATGACAAGTCCTTTCAATGCAGGACAGATAACAAAGACCTGACTCTACAAGGTAGGTTAACAGGAAAGTGGGATTTCTGTCGATGCCCTTATGTGTCCATAGATGATTATAGATCATCTCTATGTCTACATAAGAACCTTCTAGGGAGCAAGTTGAGGAAGATTCTGATTTGGCACATCTGGGACTAACTATCAAGTCCTCACTAGACCCAACCAAAATGAATTGGTTCAAAACACTGGTAAATTCTACTCAGTTGTAACCTCATGTCTCCCCTGTTCTTATCTCTCAACATCTAACCCAGGAGTTGAACTGTATGAAGTTATCTCTGCTCTCCTCAGCTAGAATGAGTTCCCAACAACTCTGGGTCTCCTGGCACTCTATACATCTCTCTTAGCATTCATGTCATTGCATGTATGCATGCATGTGACTATGATAGGTCCTACTGAAACCTCCGCTATGACTGTGTAAGTGACAGACAAAATGGTTTCATGAAAGCACAGTCATGACTTGTTCCTCCCAAACTCTACCGCTTCATATTGAAAATAACCTAAAAGTCTCACCTTAGACATAGAAAAATATATGGAATTGGCCTTCAAGTTTATTTCCTAGTTGGTGATGCAGTCCTCCTTTCCAAACAATGAGAGTCATTGCCATGTGTGGACATTAGTGTAATGGATTGAAAGAACATATAATGTAAACATCTGGAGTCTTCCACATATGGCTCATTAGCTGTTGCTGCAAAAGTCAATAGGCCCACCATGTTGATGCAATTATATATGACTGGAAAAATACTTGCTTCTCATATATATATATATATATATATGCATATATGGAAATGGTTTAATATAGTCATAAGAAATTTTAAAAAGAAAAACTTTCTACAGTCATGTATGTTAACCATCATCCTGCTACTTCCTGGAAGCAAGGGGAAAATGAGTCGTACTGGGCTGCCAGCCACTTCACCACATTGCCATAGCCAGGGAATGCCTACTACATAAATATATGCTGCTAAGTGTCAGGATTGCTAACTTGCACCGATGATGATAAAAATATGCTTCTATTTAAAGTTGTCTAACATTGGATTAAAAAAATATAATTTTAATTCAGCTTTTCTTAAGTCACAGGAACACAAAACAGGTGACTATTTGTAACACTCATTCATCATTTTTATACTCAAATAGACTGGAAAGCATGTAACCTGCATTGAGTCAGTATGAGTAACAGCTCATTAACTTCACAGTCCTAGAAGAACCAGCCCCAAATGAAATCCAGTAGCAGGGGAGTCAAAAAACCTCAGACTTCATTCCTTCACTTTCAGTCTTGTAATCCCAATGTTGCCTTGTATATTCGAGACAAAGTATCTGCTTTCACACACGAGTCATCTGTCCTTTTAAATTTCTGTGAACATCCAAATTATAGAAGATTCCACCCATGGTCACAAAAGCATTCATTCTTCCTTTAGAACTAACACAAAGGGAGAAGATTCACTTTTCTTTCCTTTCATTGGGTCAATAGTCATGGGGGGATAGTTAAATAATATATTATGCTCTGACACCTCTCCCTTCATCCAAACTAAATAAATTCAAAACCAAAATGAATTGCTGTTATGAATTGAGATTGTTCTAACTATCCTACAAGAAAAGATCAGTCCATTGTCTTCTATCTGGTTTCCTGGGACCAGAGGCTGAAACCAGCATATGGACAGCTCTATCACGAACAACAAAGCCAACGAGTGAGGAAAGTGAAAGTGGATGCAGTTACACTCAACCAACCCATCCACGAGGAACTCTATATCTAGGATTGCCCTTCAGAGATGTTCTGGTCTGTGATAAGTGAACCCCCAGAAAAGCAGCCATTAAAGATAGGCTTCTAGCAGGTAAAGAACATCACTTTTCTTTAGAGAGTTTCCTCCCACCAAAGAAAATTGCCCAGAAGAGACCCAGTCATGGTCCAAAGCAATCAATGTACTCAATGTTGGAGAACTGAGGACCTTGGAATAGAATGACCTACAATGAGAGCCACTAAAATTAAGCGCTACATGTCTGTGGGTCTCTTTGTTCTTCCCGAAAAAAACTATTTTAGTAATATACATACCATTACATTGTATAGTTAATTACATCAAGCAGTATTGTACAATTGCTACACAATCAATTTCAAAACATTCTCTTCCTTCTCAAACTTCTTGACATCACCTCCCTTTTACCTGCCCCCCCTCTCACTACTGTACCCCCAGAAACTCTGACTCCATTCACTGTCTATTTAGTTTCATCAATCCTAGGCCCTATATACCGGCAAACAGTAAGAAACAGATATCAATAATTCAAGAGGGTCACCCCAGTGACAAAATACATCTGAGATAAACCTCATTATGAACAAATAAAAAATGCAAGAACTCTTGAAATCCACATGAAAGCCAATGGGCCTTAGAGTAGGGATCAACTGGCAAGCTTTTAATGGTTCAGACCAGACTTATTCCTTGGATCTTATATTCACATCTCTCCAATGCACTCTACTTCATAACCAGTTTCTTCACAGGAGGCTTATTTCCTGTATTGATCTCACAAATGTATCTTGGGTTCCCACTATAATCTATAGGCTTCTGCAAACCAGAATCTCACAGTTTAGGATCTCATATTTTTCCCTCCTTAGGCTTCATATTATATGGTTTAGCATCCTTCTGTGAATGCTAATGGTGTGCTTCCTCCATGTGGACTTAGTTGACATCTTCCTTAGTTGACTGCTTGTTTGCAAACAAACAAGTCTCTTTTTTTCTTTGCATCACTGCGCTGGTGGGAGTACTTGCTCCGGGAGAGCTGCTGCTAGATTTGAACCGTCAACCCTGTGGTCCACAGCCCCACAAACAACCACTGTGCCACCAGGGCTCAGCTGCAGACAAGCCTTTAAGATCTCAGCTTACAACTTGTTTCTTAGAATGTGTTCTCCCTGCTCATGAACATCCTGTTCAGGATTCTGGTTGAAACTACTTCCTGAGAAGATGTCTAGGTTCTTCACACCATTGGGGTGTACATGTTTGTCTCAGTTATTTACCTGTTGCTCCAATACAAATTCTCCTCACAGGCATCTGAGCCCTGGTCGCATTGGAATTCTTGACAAAAACTCTTGCACTTTCCATTACCTTTTCATTACAATTGAGCGGGAGCATGCCAGTAAACACACTAGTGAATCAGCAGAACCAAGCAGGTTCTTTTCGACCCTTAATACGTAATAGCCCTATTCCCCTCCCTTATTACAAGCGCCAGCTCCTGGCCCATTTGTTCAACCTCATGGGAGAGCAATAATCATACATGGAAGTGGGTTAGGGTTATTTAACATAGCATAAAGTACCACACCTCACTCAAGTATCGGCACCAAGTTGACAAGTTCATTATCCCTTAAAAATCGACCCCACTTCTTTGCACGGCGGCACTATCTGGCTAGTATGTTGCTGTGAGTTGTCATCAGTCATTCTGGCTCACAGTGATTCTGTGAGCACAACGGAGTGGCCCTCAGTCAGCCTTGCAGTTGTCCCTATGCCTGAGCCCATTGCTGCAGCCACAGTATCTATCCACCTCATTGAGGGCCTTCCGCTTTCCACTGCAGCTCAAACTTTACCAACTGGTAAAGTGAGGTTCTTCTCCAGAGATTGATTCGTGTAGTGCATAGTTTTATTTTAATCCCTTTGAGTCATTAAATCTCATGTATATCAGAGTAGAACTATTCAGTGGGTAAGTTTGGGGAAGTAGATTGCCCATCCTTTGTCCCCAGGCTCCTTTAAGTGGACTCCAACTTCTAAGTCGTAATTATCTGCTTGTGTTCTATAGTTGGTAACAGGACAGACAAAGCCATGGTCATGAGTGTGCTACACCACTTCCTTTGTTGTGATTGTGGAGATCAGGCAAGATCCCATGTTATTGAATCAACTATCGATTCTGGGGTTCCTCAGAGTTTGTGGAGGCCTTTCAGGTAAAACACATATTCAGCACAAGTGTCAATTCTAATAAAGCATAGATATATTGTTTATAGCTATATAGAGACATAGAGTTCATATGTATTGCCTAACAATAGACTATGCAAATGGTGCTTTTGGGTTTTGTTTTCTTGTGTAGGCAAAGTATTCTCCTATCTTTGTACAAATAATGTAAATGTGACAACGATCATTTTATGTGATCTAAATTTGTTCCTCCCAGGTGGCAGACACCAGTCCCTACAGCAAGTGCAGTACTGAACATAAGCTTTCGTCAAAATTCACCTTTGGGGAAGCAGTTCTGATGGATCTTTGCCGTTCTACATGCAAGCACTTAATTGCAGCTCATCTTTTCCAAAATGCAACCTGACGCATGCAGCCTGAGAAGTCAGAAATAAAACCTTTCTTCAGAGAAAAGAGTGTGTCTGTGCACTGTCTAGTAAAGATAATGTCTTCTTCCAGGATAAAGGGCAGACATGCTCACTGTATCATTAAGAAATCATGTTCTTCAATCGCGGGGTCCCGTTCCTGGAATGCAACCTCCTACTTGTGCACATGGAGAGCACTGGTGGCACTGCAGCTGAGAAAACCCTATGGAGTAGTCCACCTCTGTCCTATGTTGTCAGGGGACTATGACTCATAATTGGCTCAATGGAAACTAGTGACATAGTGACAACAGCACCCTGTGCCCATTTAACCTGATCCTGTTTCTGTATCCTGTGAAAACCGGGTTTGAGGAACCAACATAGAAAATGCTTTTAACTATGACTCTTTATATTGCTATAATCATGATTCGTCATCTCTGACTCATGTGGTTTTGTGTCTTCTACCAGCACTATGAATCTGAAACAAGCTAGCATATTGATTTCCAAATAGTATAAAATATCACATGTCACAGTTCCAGATACCATTGTATGTGACTGTGCAAAAGACTTCCTCTAAAAACCAGCATAAAAATTTATAAATAGCAGTATAGGAAACAGAGTAATGTTAATACATATCTCTGCATTTTAAGAAATAAAGGGAAGAATTGAGCCATGAAGAGAGCATACTTCAAAAGTCTTAGATCCATTTGATGATGGCGCATAAGAGTTTTGTGTTGCCTTGCAGAATTCACTACAGTAGCCTCAATCTGCTGAATAATTTCTATATCTGTACTTCAGAGGATAATCTTAAAGGATTTTGCATTAGGAACTCTGAGTAGAGAATTTTATACCATATGTATGTGTGTGTCATAGATGGTAGATAAGAGATAGAGGTAGATAGATAGATAGATAGATAGATAGATAGATAGATAGATAGATAGATATTGCTGGTGGCATTGTGGTTAGGTGTTAGGCTGCCAATCAAAAGGTCAGTAGTTCAAACTCATTTATGAAAGATAAGCAAGTCTGTCTCCACAAAAGGTACAATCTCATATACCCTAAGAAGCAATTTTATTGCATCCTATGGGATCACTAGGAATCAACTTGATGCAATTGGGATGCTAGATAAATAGATATATAGATGATACGTAGATAGATAAAGCAGATTCTTTGCTGTTAAGAAATTCATATAGAGGATATATTGAGAAGCACCTTCTTGTTCCTTATTCATAAATTTATTAAAAAATTGGGCATATGTTTTCAATAGATTTCAAACACCAGTTTAGAACCCAATATAATGAATAATTCCAATTTCTTCACATCATCCCCAATATTTGTTTTTAGTTTTAAAATAATAATCATTCAAGTGAGTATGAAGTGGTTTAATGTGCATTTTCATAATATCACTTAGTGTCTTTTCTTGTGCCTACTGGTTATGTGTGTATTTTCTTTGAAAAAAAATGTCTTTTCAAGCACTTTCTGCACTTTTACAATCGAATCTTGGTCTTTTGGTTGTTGAGGGATCTTATCTAAAGACTGGCTTGTTTCTCTTGCTCTCCTCCTCAATCTTTCTAATGTCCCTTGAAAGTTCTTTCTTCTGAACAACCCCTGTGTCACCCCGGTAGTCTCTCAATGCCATAAGATGAAGGATCACAGGATCAAGGTGATGTTTCCCAAAGAGTGACCTTTGAACTACGTGGATTACGAATTACTAGCGTCTGTGTCCACAGCTCAACACAAGGCATCAAATGATTTTGAGATGGAGACCCTGACTACTGTTTTAAACTCCCCTGGTGAGCATGCTGAATTTCCAATACTGAGACCTGCATGATAGTCTCCTACCAAGTATTTGCAATTAGTCTGAAGAACAAAAGCTTCAAACATCAAAGGAATGAACCAACAACCCTTCTTGCCCTGAAGAATGAGCATGTTTTGGGTATCACCTTTGTAGCAGGTTTGCACTGTAAGGTCAATTATACTAATGATACCATATGGAGTTGAGATCACACAACTTAAGTAGCTATTGACTCTGGCATCTGACATCAGTTTAAACATGAGGCCAATTTTATGAGCTGCATAAAGATATGTTTTTAACTTCTATGAACTCCATGTTCTCATAGTAGCAAGCACAGTTGGAAGTCTGCAAGCTTTAATATAGTTTCTGGCCTGGAAATGCATGATTACTTGAAATATTGGATAGAAAAGAGGAATATTAATACTTCTGAAGAATTATATAGGCATAGACTACATTTCAGTAACATTCAGAATTAATGTTAATTTTGTCATTCTCTTTGAAAAATTGTTCCAGAAAAAAATAACTAATATTAAGAGCTGAATAGAAAATGAAAAGGATATACAGAGACACGTCACCAAAAAGAACTAGCCGTAAGTCCACCGTTTTGAGAAGCAGCATATCACAAGAACCAACGGTGCTGGAGGAAGAATTTCAAAATGCACTGAATGCATTGGCCAAAGACAACACTTCTGGAATTGACTGCAATTTTCATTGAAATTTTTCAGAAATATGAAGAACCACTGGAAACACTCATTCATCATGTATGCCAGGAAATTTGGAAGAAAGCTACCTAACCAACTAAGGAAGAGATCCATATCTGTGCCCATTTGAGAGATATGAACCAGCAGTATGTTCAAACTATAGAACAATATCATTGATATTGCACACAAATAATTTTTTTCTTAAGACCATCCAACAAGGGTTGCAGCAGTACACTGACAGGTAGCTGCCAGACTAAAAAGTTCAGGTAACATTCAGAAAAGGACATGGAACAAGGGATGTCATTGCTGATGTCAGATGGATGCTGGCTCAAGAGAGATAATACAAGAAATGTTTATGTGTGTTTCATTGACTGTGTGGATCTTAACAAACATTGAGAAGAATAGGAATTTCAGGACATTTTGTTGTGCTCACTCTGGACTTGTACATGGATCAAGAAGTAGCTGTTTAATAGAACAGGGAATACAACCTGGTTTAAAGTCAGGAAAGATTTGCATCAGGGATGTGCCTTCTCACCATACCGTTCAACCTAAATGCTGAGTAAATCATCAGAGAAGCTGGATTATATGAATAAGACTATGGCATTAGGATTGAAGGAAAGTTTACTAACAACTTGTGGTCTGCAGATGACATGACCTTGCATGCTGAAAGTCAGAAGGACTCGAAGTACCTGTTGATGAAAATCAAGGATTTTAGCCTTCAATATCAATTACAACTCAATGCAAGGAAGACCAGTCTTCACACTGGACCAATAGGCAATATTGTGATAAATGGAGAAAAGATTAAAGTTGTCAAGGATTTTGTCTTGCTAGAATCCACAATCAATGCTCATGGGAGGAGCAGTCAAAAATTCAAAACACAGGTTGCAGTAAACAAATCTGCTTCACAAGAGCTCCTCAGAGTACTGAAAGACAAGAATGTTCCTTTGAGGACTAAGGTATACCTGACCCAACTCTTAGTACTTTACCTTGCCTCGTATGTAAGTGAAAGTTGGGCTTTAAATAAATAAAACTTTAGAAGAATAAATGTACTTGAATTGTGGTGCTGGAGAAGAATATTGAAAGAACCATTGACTGCTACAGAGTGGCAAACTGATGGGCATTAGAAGAAGTAAGGCCGAAGTACTCTGCAGAGGCCAGGGTAGCCTTTGGACATATTGACAGGAAAGGCCAGTCCTTGGAGAATGAAATTGTATTTGGTAACAAGGAGGGTCAGTGAAAAAGGAGAACGACCCTTAACAAAAGGTATTGACACAGTGGCTATATGCAGGGGCTCGTGCATAGAAACAATTGTGATGATCGTGCAGGACTGTGCAGTGCTTCATTCTGTTGCGCATGGAGTGGCTATGGGACAGAGTCAACTCATTAGCACCTAACAACTATGATAGCAGGAATAGAGAAATTTGAAAATGAATTATGCAATGCTGTGATACCAACAATCTCTGTCAGTTGGCTCTATTGGGAGAATTTGTGGGTTGTTGTGATGCCAGAAACTATGCTTTCAGTATTTCAGACAACAACAGCATCACTCATTTGGGGATAGGTGCCAGAGGAGCTTCTAGACTGAGATAGGTTATTATAAGGAATAAATAAATCATTTCTGAAAAAATAGCTACTGGAAACCTTCTAATTAACAGCAGATTATTGTCTTATATTTTCTCAGAAATGTAGTCCCCCAGGTTGGAAGGTATTTAGAATAAAACTAGGAAGTGGTGACACCTCAACATGACATTGTCCTTGATTATGTGAACTGAAAAGTTTCAATAAATTGATCCAGCACTGGATTCTCAATCTTCTATGTCATGAAATTTAGAAGACAGCTACCTAGATAAATGACCAGAACAAATTCCATCTTTGCGACAAAAAAAGGTGATCCAATAGGATTTGTGAATTACTGATGAACAAAAACTATAATCTTTGGTATGAATTATGACTTAATGGAAAGAAAAAAATCCTCACAACTCTATCCATAAGCAACATCATCTACATAGAAAAAAATAGGTTGTCAATGATCTAATTTGAATTGTATATGCCATCAATACTTATAAAAGCAGAAGTCATGAAACCGAATATCCTACTAAATTGGACAAATCTGCTAGAAAAAAGGAAAATTTCTTCAAAGTTTTAAAAAGCAAAAATATCACTGTGTTAATTAGGTTTCCCTAGAGAAACAAATCCAGGAAACTCACATGAATATAAGAATGAGATTTATATACAAGAGCAATCGAATATTAAGAAAACATCCTAGCCAGGTCCAGATCAAGTGCATAAGTCTAATATTAGTGGATTATGTCCAATACGAATCTATAAAGTCCTCTCCAGACTCACGAAACACATGCAATGACACTGAATACAAGAAGATCATAGGCCAGTGGGTGGGAAGTCTTGTGGATCCAGTTGTGGTAGAGGCATCTCAATTCTGGCAGGAGTCCCCACATGGTTCTTTGAGCTCCGATGCTCTGACTGCCATCAGTCAATCTCCATGGGGTTTCCACGTGGTTCCTGCTGCTCAGGGCACTAATGTAGTCTTGTCAGCTACCTTGCCTCTCAGGGAGTGAGCCAAGACAGAAAGTGCCCAAGGAAATACCAGAGTTCCCAGAATCCTCATGAGAAGGCCATGCCCACACTGAGAGCTCACTGGTTATATCCTGATTGACAGGCTAGACTCCACCCCTCCACTCTTAATCCTCAAAATGACAGCAGATTATGTAACTTCCACAGTCACCTTGATGACTAAAAAGCAAATTGATTCAACTTTAAGTATTTCCAATTGCCTGATATGCATATGAAAACTGGACAATAAACAAGGAAAGCTGCAAAAGACAGACTTTATTTGAATCATAATATTGGCAAATATTGAAAGTACCACAGAATACCAGAATAGCAATCAATTATGTCAGAAAGAAGTCCAAATTAAATATTCCTTAGAAGCCAGGAGGGTTAGACTTCATTTCATATACTCTGGATATGTCATTAGAAGGAACTAATCCCTGGAGAGACCAACATGCTTAGAAAATTAGAAGATTAGCCCAAAAGAAGACAGAAAAAGATTAGCCGACGTGATCCCATGGCTAGAACTGTAGGTTCAAACATGGCAACCCATGTGAGGATGGTGCAGGGTAAGGCAGTGACTGCTTCTTTGTGCACAGGGCTGCAATGAATTGGAGCCAACTCAGCGGCATCTAGCAAGAACAATGTTGAAGGCAGCAGGGCCTTTGGAGTGTTCAGTTAGATGTAGCCTTCATATTTTTAACAGTTTATCATTTATCCCTGCCAAGAACCATATGATCACGAATCCAAAGAATAATGATACAAATGTGTTTTTACAACCATTATATTTCACACTGTATAAAAAGAGGCAATCACATTATCAAATATATGGTTCTAATATTTAAAGTAAAATTTATTGTGTTTTCCATGAAAATTTACATAATAGATTAGATTTTCATTTAACACTTTTGATACAACATGTTCAATGGCATTGGTTACATTAGTTTTGTTTTGCATTTATTATTAATTGGAATTTAGTAAATATATCATATCATTCCACAGCTTGATCACATCAGGCATTATTGTACAATTGCTACCACAATCAGATTCCAAACATTCTTTTTTATTGCTGGACTCCTTAACATCCTCTCCCTTTTATATCCCCACCCCTACCATCACTGTACCTCCCGCCCCCCAAAGCCTTTATTTGACTTGATGTGCCTATGTGTTCATCAGCCCTGAGTTGCTTAAAAATAGTACAGCCTATATACTACAAGTCCAAGAGTATGGTCACCAGTGCCACAGTATCACAGAGATACATCTTCATATGATAAAACAAAAATACAGAAAATGCTGAAAACCAAATCAGGTCCACCATACATCAGAGGGGGAATGAACTGACAAAATTTTAATGTGCAAGTCACAAGTATGCTGTTGATGCTCTAGCCCCTTCTCTTCAGTGTCTTCTGTTGATTAACCCATTACACCCCATCGCTCAATTGTGGATAGAAGGAGCTCTTGTAGGCTCATTTCTCAGGTAGTTTCCACAAAGGAATCTAGGGCTCCCACTGCCATCTACAGTCTTCGGCAAACCAGCAGTGTCATCAGCTCCTCACCCCCACCCCCTCACTCTTTCGGCACCTTCAGGTCCCTGAGGGAGCCCTTGCTCCTGTAAGTATTTCTGAATGATCATCTATCTTGACTATCAGGTACTGCGTGAGCTTAAATACCATATATGAATAGACATACACAAATATGACATGATTAATGAAGCAAAGCAAATAGAAACCGCAATACTAAGGGGAGGAAATAATTAGGAACTAGGGGAGAGTTATGTGACTCATCAGTGCAAAACTGCACCCTGCATTTTTCACTCAGTCCATGAGTCCTTCTCAGAGGGACTGTTCAATTATCTCAGAAGTGGGTTTGAAGTTTCCACTACATCCATGCCCCTTTGTGTCAATTTGGTTCTGTATTTTTGAATTTCTGATATTTCTTCCCATGAACACCTCCTGAACATATTGGCTAGTGTGCTTCCATGTGGGCTTTTTTGCTTCCCTGCTAGTTAGCTGCTTGCCTAACTATAAGCCTTTAAGCCCCCAGATGCTATATCTTTTGAAAGCCGGGCATTATCAGTTTTCTTCACCATATCTGCTTATGTACCTATTGTGTCTTCAGCAATCATGTCAGAAAGGGGATTATCCTATAATGCCACATTATTAGAAAAAACCATTCTTGTTTGTTCTTGTTCAAAGGCAAGATTTAAGTAAAAGCCCAAAGCCACATCTGCTTCCTTGCTGTACATGCATTTTTCTACTAGGTGAGCATCAAGAAACTCCCCCTGAATTAGTACAACCAGCAACATCTGTCACCTAGAAAGGTTCCCTCTGGTCACAGTGAATTTTTTCATAAAAGCAGTTTCACTAGAACCTCATTTTTGGTTATAACCAATTTAAGAGAACAGTATGTGGCTGTGAAATTTTGTTTCCTGATGGGGAAAATGCTGCAGAAACTGTTATGATGTCTAACACAGCTTATAAGGACAGCACAGAGGGAAAAACTCAAGTACTCAAGTGCTTTTCTCATTTCAAAAAAGATGAAATGCCAATTAATGACAAACCTCATTCTGGATGTTCATCAACTTCCAGAACAGATGAAAATATCAATGGACTCAAAGACTGATGAAGGACCATTGAAAACATGAAGAAGTTATCTGGACTATTTTGGGACTCAGTTTGGCAATTTTAATGAAATATTTGGGAATGAGAAAGATCAGTGTATAATTTGTGTCTCAGGTTCTGACTAAGCAGAAAAAGATTGTTGACTGGAAATATGCTATGCTTTGAAAGAACAGCTCCAAAGTCACCCAGACATTTTCCACAAGGCCATTGATGATGACAAGACATGACGCTATTCTGATGACCTCAAAAGCAAACATCCATCAAGTCAGTGGAAGGTGCCTTCATCACTTCACCCCCAAAAATCTTGTCAAGTGAACTCAAAAACCAAGACAATGATCATTTGTTTGTATGATGATGTAATAGGGACAGTGCATTTGGAGTTAAGTTCACCAGGTCACACTGTTAATCAAGGCTTCTATTAATAGGTTCTGAAAAGATTGTGCAAGACTTTCCTCTAGTTCTTTAATACTCCCCCCCCCACTATCATGATCCCAATTCTACCTACAAATCAGACTAGCTCAGAGGATTTACACTGTTATAGATAGGAGCTGGAAACACAAGGAATCCAGGACAGATAAACCCTGCAGGACCAATCACGGGAGTAGACATACCAGGAGGGGAAGGGGAAGGTGAGGGAAAGGGGGGGAACTGGTCACAGGATCTATATATAAACCCTCCCTGGGGGATGAACAACAGACAAGTGAGTGAAGGGAGACATCGGATGGTGTCAGATATGGACAAATAATAATAATGTATAAATTATCAAGGTTTTGGTGAGGGAGGGAGGGGGGACATGAGAAGGGCTCAAGTAGAACAAAAAAGTTTTGAGAATGACGATGGCTACAAATGTACAAATGTGTTGGACACAATGGGTGGATGGATTGTGATGAGTTGGATGAGCCCCAAATAAAGTGATTTATTTTAAAAAGAAAGAAAAAAAACAATTGTGTATCATTATGCAATAAAACAGCATGATTTGAGGCAAATGGGGGCAGGTTTTGCCAGGACAATGCACCTGCTCATGCAGTCATCTCAGTGCTCCAGTTTTTAGAAAAACAGCAGTCCTCTGGGTGCACACACCTTCCTCATCTGACCTTGCTCACTCCAACTTCTTTTTATTTCTTATTTCTATGAATAGAGAGGAACACAAAAGGACAGCAATTTGACTATCTACTTATAGACAGTGAAGAAAAAAATGAAGGAGGAGCTGTCAGTTACCCAAAGAGGTGATTCGAAAAATGTCTCTAAGAATAAAATAAATATGACAAATTTTAAGCATAGTTATAAGTACTCTGAAGGTTGATTGATTAAAAAAAATAAATGAAATTTGGGGGGAAATTCTGGTTTTCTGGGATGTACCCCTTGTATATAATATTTTTCTTCTAAACCACTATAAAGTTTACCTATCATTCATCTTTTAACAATTTCTCTAATACACAAATCCTGTGCATGAATACAAACAAAAAAGCTAGGCCCTCTTTGTCATCAGTTTTATAACGTTTACTATTCCCCTGTACCTGTCATTGTTGGCTACCCATTTACTTCTCCTCCCCATCCTACCTGGCCCTGCCCTCCTGGACCTGTTGCTCCAGTCTCCACCTCTATGGGATTGCCTATCCTAGATAGCTTGTATAGATAAACACCAAACAAATGAAAGAAAGAAACAACAACAATTAAACACAGCTAGTCACAAGACTGACAGGGATATGTCACTGAACAGATGAGTAGCTCTGTGTTATATAGAGAAGGACATGGTATGAACCTGCTGTCCTGACCCCATTTTTTTCAGGTTTACCTATGCCGGGTCTCGCTTATTTAAGGATGCATACACCCACCTCTGCCATCTATATCCAGCGTGTCAGAAAGACATTGCAGTTTCTGCAGTCAGGGACAGCGTGTTCTACTGCCTCCACCTCTCCCCAGTTATACCAGTAAACTTTAGCTATTCCCCCTTGTGAGTAATCACCAGCCAGTTTCAGTGGGGCCCCAAATGCTGTCCACCCAACTCTACAGTCAGGATTATTTAGGTACTTTATAACTTCATTCCCTCACAGTCTACTGCATTCCTGCTTTGGCTTGCCAGGGCAAGATGGGAAGATCTGGCCAGCCTCATCCCTCGAACTGAATCTTCACGGCTGCATTCTGCAGCACTATCATTTAGGGAGAGGACGTCAAGTATCAGGCTAAGGCAGGCTCAAGACATCTCGGATAGTGAGGTGCTTCAAGCAGGAGCATCGTCCTCATGAATTGGCACACCAGAATGAGGTCTACTCTCTCTTCCTTTGCTGTGGAAATATGAACAAGACCCTCTCCTTGGGTTGGTTAGCACATAGACTCCCTAGTAGCAAATAATTTTAACACAGGATGTACTATTTGCTATAATAGAAAGATTCTTATTTAGCACAATATCTGTAGTTTTATTAAGGTAACAGTGGGCTCCATCTATCAAAGAATCCATGTGCAAAAATAAAGGGCAGTTTGATAGAACACAAAGTGTCGGGTACTGGCTGGAACTACAGCATGGTAAGAAAATTTCAGGAAATAAATCTAGAAAGACATTGTGCAGTATTCTTGTGAAAGACTGGGGCACTACTGAAAAAGGACAAAAACATAGTTATCAAGAAACATTTGTAAACCAAAGGAAATGTCTCAAAAAAAAGTTCTACATGAAATATCCACCACTCTAAGAAATATCTCTTCTAAAAATAATACAACACAAACTTGCAACCAACAATCTTATGACTACCTTCTCTTGTAAGCCTATACAACCATAGATAATTTTTATTGCATTACTTTGGCTAAGGTTCCCCTGTCTCAAGTCATGATATTTTGAACTGTCTCAGAAGTATGTGTATTTGGACATTGAATAAGGAAGATAGAAGAACAATCAATACATTTGAATTATGGTATTGGTGGAGAATATTAAAAGTACAATAGGGTGCCAAAAGAACAAACAAATTTTTATTTGAAAAAGTATAGTAATAATGTTCCTTAGAGTCAGAAATGGTGTTATTTTCCAGGTTGACTAGAGAAAATAATCCAAGGAGACTCAATTGTGTGTAAGAGAGAATTTTATATCAAGGAGCACTTGTATATTAAGAAAACAGTCTAGTCAAGATAAAGTTCATACATCTAATATCAGCCCATATGTTCAATACTAACCTATACATTAAGCCTCAGACCCACACAATTAATGCAATGATGCTGAATGCAGAAAGATCACAGGTCAGGGGGTGGAAAGTCTTGTGGATCAGTGGTGATGAAAACATCTCAGCATTTGTGTGTCTTTCCATATGGCTCCTCCAGTTCTCTAAGTATCTAGACAGCAGGAAGATGAAGCACATAAAGAGTGTGTCCCACCTCCAGGGAGAAAGAGAGAAAACTCCAGAATCCTCATGAGAAGACCACACCCATAAGGAGGCATCATCTGGCTGTGACCTGATTGACAGGCTAGATTCCACCCCTGTGCTTATTTATCAAGTTGACATGAAATTATGTAACTACCACAAATGGAAAAGCTTTGTCTCGTGTACTTTGGACATGTTATCTGGAGAGACAGGTCCCTGGGGAAGAGCACCATACTTGGTAAAGTAGAGGGGCAGCAAAGAAGGCTTCAGACAAGCTGGACTGATACAGTGGCTGTAACAATGGGCCCAAATATAAGTGTAATTGGGAGTATGGTGCCAGACCATGCAGAGATTTGTTCTACTGTTCATTCCACCTTGAAGACACTTAAGAACGGGAAGAACAATCTACCTGTGGCCTGGAGATTCCCTGCTCTGGAGGATGCTATGTAGAAATATCATCAAAGAGAAATCTGGAAATCATGTTCTTTGACAATGCTCATTCCCCATCTTCTTTCAGTTTTTGCCCTTTCTCATTTGTGTTGACTTCACCTATTCTCAAAGTTCTCTCACTTCTCTCCACAATATTCATTCTCTTAGCCTCAGATATCTCACATAATCTTTTAAAAATATAATTTATTATTAATTAGGAGTTAATCCATGTACCTTATAATTTCATTGTTCGATCACATCAAGCAGAATTATAAAATTGCTACCACAGTTTCCAAACATTCTTTTTCTTCCTGAACTCCTTGAAAATGTCTCCCTTTTATTTCCACCTCGACTGTAACATTTCCCCTTCCCAAAAAACTCCAAACCCTTACACTACTGTGCTTGTTGTCCCTATATATTGATCAATCCTGATATATATATATATATATATATATATCTCACAACTTCAGGAGGGTGATCCCAATACCATACCATCTAAGATATACCCGCATATGAACAAGCAAAATAAGATATAGAAAATGTTGAAAACAGATCAGGTCCAGCATGCATCAGGGGTGGAAGTCAACTGATAAAATTTTAACTGTTCAAGTCAGACTTATGTCTTTGGTCTCCTGCATTAATCTTGCTAATGCACTCTGTTCAGTAACCACCTTCCTCCCATCCCTCAGTTATGAGTAGGAGTTCACCAGAGACTTATTTCCTATGTAGTTTCCACAAATGAGTCATGGGATTATACTGTAATCCATAACCTTCTGCAAACCAGAGTCTCACAATTTAGGCTCTGCTACTAATCCCTACTTTGATTTCAGATTATATTATTTACAATAGAATTTGGTGACCGATGATGGTGTGCTTCTTGCCTGTGGACTTAGCTGGCATCTCACTTATAATGCTGCTTATTTGAAGACAACCTCCTGATGCTATTTTGTCACATAGTGGGGCACCAGCTAATTTCTTTGCCACATTTGATGATAGCACCCATATCTTCTAGGTTCCCTTCCCAAGGGTAAGTATCAAGCAGAGTCATGATATATGAACTAATTGTTATTAATTTAGAAAAATTAATACTGGGGGCTAGTCAAAGACAATATTAAAGAAAAATCATGATATCCTTGAGGGATGAGTGAAAACACCCTCTACCATAAATTAACAAGGAGGAGTCCAGGGGAGATAAGAGAACAACAAACAGCAAGAAAAATATAGATTCGGGAATAGGATGGGGGGGCTCACATAATCTTTAATGTTGACTTTGACTGTTACAAAAATAGGAAGGCAAATATTTTGAAAGAAAATCTTGCCTTCAGATACAAGAATCTCTCCTGAAAGCTATCCACTAGAAAGGGAGAAAAGAAAAGCAAATTTAATGTTTTGGTTTTCTGGTGTTTTATTCTATCCCACTCCTTGGCAAATATCGTCATCATAATTCCTTTCTGACCTAGAACAAGGTGGGCCTATTTGTCCCAATTTCTCCAAGCGATGGGTAGGTCTGCCAATTTGGCCGATAAACACATGTGGGACTAAATGAAAGGTGGAGAGATAGATGCCTCAGTGAGTCTCATCTTTCTGGTTCTCATGTCTCTTGATCTCTGATGTTTGGACCAGGGTACAGCTGCCTTAGATAGTTCCCTGCTTCAGCTTTCAAGGTTAATTTTCTCTATGAAATCCCTGAGAAGAAGCCACATGTACCTATCCTGTTGCAGTCTTGTGTGCTGGAGTAGCCACCTGGAGACCCCTGCCAGGGCTGAGATGCTTACATGCTCACTGATTCAGATCCCCCCCCCCCCTGCAGTTGGTATCATTGTGTGCATTCTGTGAGATTGAGAAGGTCGTGATCAGGGTCAGGCATATGGGCTAGTGTTGGACTTATGGGCATGGACAGCAATGGATTGGCATGCTTTTTTAATGAATACTTACGCTTTATATAAAACTATCTCTTGTAAACATACGAGTTTCTGTGGAATTTTTTCCCTAGTCTAACCAAACTAACAAAATAGGTGAACACAATTACAAAGCAATTTTTCTGTATGCCCAAGGGCAGTATTTTCCCACGGATAGCTTTCTTTCTATTCCTCTTGACTGCATTCAAATAAGAGAACTCATGTACTCATTAACTCATTAACTCAATAAATGTCTGTCTAGCTTTAGGTGTCAGGCACTTCCTGAAGCACCAAGAATAAAACAGTAATCAAAGCAAACAAAAATCTCAATATTTTAAGAGTGTGCCTGAAAATTATGGCTATAGACTACAAGCAAATAATAATAGAAATATAGACAAGAGAGCTTTTAAAACTTCATGAGTAATGGAGGTAATATATAATGAAAACTTTTCACAAAATATTTAAGCCTCCTTGGGTAGCAGTTATGAATAAGTACTAAGAATAAAAATAAGACAGAATTTTCAAATTTTCAGCTACTAGACATGAAGGTAAAGGGTAAAATTTTTAATTGTGCTTTCAGGAAATTCCATGTTCTTAACTCAGCTTTTTCCAGATTCCAAATAGATCTTTGATGATTTTGCCTAATTATATCATGTAAGGGTATGAGGTAGATGTTAAGGTAGAACAACTTTGAGGCTAAATAGTGTCCAAGTCTTAAGGCAACTCAAACAAGTAATGGCTGGTTTGTAGCTCTAGGATTAATTCTGCAGCATTGAGAGAGGTCTCTTTCTCAGAGATCAGAAGGCCAGGCTTTGCTCTCTAGAGAATGAGTCAGAGGAACCAGTTTGACATCATGAGCCCATCTTTCTCTCAGGTATTGATCACCAAGTATAGAAACTCCTCTGATCATGTCCATTTTGGCTTTTCTTTTTCTGAAGCAAGCAGATGACAAGAAGCCACGAAGGAGAGACTTCATCAGCTCCACTTTCTAAGTCCTTTCTAGTTTTCCTAAGAAACTCCACCAGCATTTGACTTCTACTTGACTTTCTCCTGTTTTCTTTGTGAGTAACACCTTCCAGCAAATGCACACTCTAAATCCTTAATATTGTCACTCTGTAGTATCAAAGAGGCAAAGTTCTGTAACCCTGTGATGAGATCTAATATTTTCTGAAGCAATATATTGCCATAGGCACACAGATTCCCCTGCCCAGATTATTAATCAGAGATAATGTTTATTTAAGAGTTCCTGATTCAGGTAGTTTTGGAATTGACTATGGAAAAAACGTTCTCCAAACTCTGCAAAGTAGATGCCAAGGATTTTAGCTTCTGTGTCAATCCTCATTTTACTCTAACAGGAAAGACCTTGGGGGGTCATCAAAAAGAACCACTTGTTGCCAAGGCTCTGGCCTAAGGATAACCAATTCTACTGTTTTTATCTCTTCTATCAGCTTCAAGGACTAGTTGTCATCCAGGGGATGACAATTCATGGTCACTCCATGTGCATCAGAGTAGAATTCTGTTCCCTAAAGAATTTCAATAATGTATTTGTCAGAAATAAAGTGCCGTGTCCTTCTTCCAATGTGTTTTTAGGGACTCTCATATCTCTCAACTTTCTTTAGCAAGAAAGCTCCCACATATTTTACAAATTATTCTACTGCATAAGTGGTTTTGTCAGTTTGATTCATTTTGTTTTCCTCTTTACCAATAAAGGATCAATTTCTCCTGGTCAGTGACCAACATATATACAAACTCCATTGCCCATAACACCTCTCACATTGTAGAATCTCAATAAATAGTAGCTGTTGGGTAACGGAAAGACCGATCAATCATACACGGAGACACTAGATGAGAGAGGTTGACCTAATTTAACCCCAAGAACTAGCTCAAGCATGCAGGTGTATCTGATTTAATTTTGCATACCTTCCCAGAAAAATGTCTTAGCAAGCAGAACTTCACACACTGTGGTTATGGGAATACATTTTTTCACTGGCTCCAGTTCACGTGGTTTTAAATAGCACGTCGTTTTGCTATGAGCTTTATTTTCATTTGAACGCCATGAATGTGAAGCTGTTTGAGTCAAACCAGATGCAAGCATGTGGGGTGTCTTGCTTGATCCTTCTTGCTTATTTCAGTTGTGAAACTGTATTTAGCACATTCTTCCCCTGAAATAGCCACAGATTTTAAATAAATTATTCACACAATTTTAAATAACTCCCATCGAGGATTGACCTTTTTCTTTGGAAATTCAAATCCCAGCTTTATCAAGTCCTCTTCAAGGAAGTTTCACTTTTATTCCTTACACATGGGCTATTTTATTCGATAATCATAAATTTATCAATATATGTGCATACATGCACTGTGTGTATATTTGTATATATAGTGTTTGCATATTTTACCCACTCACACAACATCCTCTTAGTTCATTGTAATTTATGTGAGCCTATAATAATAGGCCAGTTTGAGAATTATATCTGCTTTAGCATTGGCAGAAAAATGATGGTAATGTTTTCCACTATTGCATACGCTACTATTTAAGTATGTAAACTTGCAGTGTGGTTGGCATGTGAGAGAGGAGTAATACTTGTCTCAGTTACAATATGAAATCCCATCCTAGCCAAAGTACTGTCTTCTTTTTTCTTTAATTTTGTAGAATCCACACAGTTCTTAAAAAACAGCCTGGTTTGCAAATATGGCATATCATTCTCAATATTTCCTATTTATTCATTCAAGCATTTTTTCAAGAAACCCAGCCCTAATATAAAGACCAAGTAATGAGTGTTCAGATGCAGACAAGTAAAAAATGCCATTTTTCAACTAACTCCCCAAAGCAAGTGGCCCCATCATAGGAAAGTCAGCTGGATTCATTTTAGAAAAACCTCCATTCCAAATATACACTAGTTTCTTCTGTACAAATAAGAGATGGAAATATCTCTTATGACATATGCAATTATGGAAAATGTAGGTACAACAAGGAAAGTGATAATAAACACTAGCACATGGGAATTTGGTGTGTTTTGTTTGTTTGTTTTTGCTTAGCTCCAGGATAGACAACTCAGATAAAAGAAAAAAGAAATTGATGTGTAGTCCTTTTTCCACTGCACTTCTGCATCATTTTTTGCTTTTTTCTTTATTTGTTTAGGGAAAAGGAGAGACAGACCGAGGCTCAGGCACTGAAGTCAAGTCCATCATGCAATCATTGTAGGATAACTGGTTGACCTTACTAATAGCCGTTGATGGTCCAGCTCACATAGAGAGGATGTGCTTCCACTGTGAAGTAATCCATTCACTGAATGCCCCCTACATGCCAGGTGTTTTGCAAGGTTTAGTGATCCAATCAACCATTCTTTATTTTCTATGTGCCAGCCCTTCTCTCAGAGGCTATGGTAGTGCAAGAGTTAAGCACTCAGCTTCTAACCTAAAAGTCAGTAGTTCAAACCCACCAGCTACTGGCAGTGGGTAAATTCAGTAGTCGGTGTGCTTCCATAACCTCATCTCCTTGGAAACCCTGTGAAATACTTCTTCTTTGAAATACTTTAGTACACTGTAGGTGAAGATGAAAGTAAATGAATTTTCCCAATTAATAGTTAATTCCCCAATTTTTCCGTAACATTTCTTACAGCACTATAATGGACCACAATTCTCCCATTTCCTCCTTGCTTTTTCCCATAGCATTGCTTCAAACTGTCAAACTTCCTTATTGCTACCTGTTTTCTCAATCCTCACGAGTGGACTTATTGATGCAACATCAGCTCAGTGTAGTTAAAATTGACCCTGCCAAGGGTCTCGTCTCGCTTAACTCAGCAATCACCGCTCCTGGAAGCAGCAGTCAAGAGATCAAAAGACGCACCGCACTGGGTAAACCTCTTTAAAGTGTTCAAAACCAAGGAGGTTGTTTTTATGACTAAAATGTGCCTGAGCCCGACCAAGGTATTCTTCATTGCCTCCCAGGCATGTGAAAATCAGACATCGAATAAGGAAGACTCAAGAAGAATCCGTGCATTTGAATGATGGTGCTGGGGAAGAATGCTGAAAATACCATAGACTTCCAAAAGAACAACCATATGTATCTTGGAATAAGGACAGCTATGACGCCTCTCACATAACTTTGACGTGTTGTCAGGAGAGACAAGACCCTGGAGATGAGCATCGCATTTGGTAAAATAGACTGGTATCAAAAAAGAGGAAGGCCTTAGGCAAAAAAAAGAGGAAGGCTTTAGACAAGACAGTCTGATACAGTGGTTGCAACAATGGGCTCAAAATTAAGAACAATTGTGAAGATGACACGAGACCAGGAAGTGTTTTGTTCTATTGTACATAGAGTCACTCTGACATGGAACCAATTCAATGACACCAAACAGCAGCAACCTGTCTTCCGATCTTTGGGTTTTGAACCTAAAGTGCCCTGTTGGTATTGCCTGAGTTGACTGTTCTGAGGAATACATTTCTCACATTGTTTGTTTTATCGTCTTGTTTTCCATTTTAAGTCATGTTTTCTCAGAGCCATAGTCTTAGGATTTCCTCTACCCAGTATCTGATTTCATTTTGTTTATTTGTTCTTTTTGTGTTTAAGTTAATGTTAGTCTAGGTAGACTAGAGAAAAAATTCATAGATACTTATATATCTGTAGGAAAGAACTTTATATCCAAGAGCAATTGAATATTGAGGAAATATCCCAGCCCAATCCAGACCAAGTCCATAAGTCTGATATTAGCCCATAGGTTCAATATAAATCTATAAAGTCCTCTTCAGTCTCATAAAACACATGCAATGGTATGAATTGCAGGAAGTTCACAAGCCAGAAAGTGAAAAATCTTGTAGAGCTGATGGCAATGTAAGCATCTCAGATGTAGCAGTGGTCTTCATGTGGCTCTAGGTCAGGGCACTAGAGGAGTCTCATGTGTCTTGTCAGCTGCAATGTCTCTCATTGACTTAGTCTATGTCCTGTCTCCAGCAAGCTGTTATCTCCTTAGAGCCTCCAAAAGAGGAAATCAAGCTGCCATCTGATTGACAGGCTAAACTCCACCCATTCACTCTTAATCCTCAAATTGACACCAGATTTTGTAACTCCCACAATTACATTCAACATAGATCTTGTTTTTTGCATCATCATAACCAGGCCCTTCTATTGTGGTCTTTACTAAAATGGTTGGTACTTAAAGCCTCTGGTCTCAGGTTTGAGGAAGCTGGGGTTCATGTGGGTCATTAATCATTTGGATTGTTTCCTTAAAATTTCATTTTTCTAAATTATCTTCTGCTTCAGGTGAAAAAAGACTAATGGTTGCTTATTAGATAGCTGTTTTCATGCTTTTAAGACCTTATATGATACTAATCAGAGTAAGATATACGCGCAATGCTTTGCCACTTGATATAAATGAGACTACATAACTTTAGCCTTCATGTCCAGTGGTTCAAACTTAATGTCTAAGCAGTTCTTTAAGTGTGGTTATGAAGCAGCTCTACTCTGTTTTATAATGGTACTATAGTTAGAATCCATAGTGAAGGGCTTTTTGTTTTATGCCATCCTCCTATTGTTATATCATTAGTTATCTTCCAGTTAGTTACCAAATCTTGTAGACAACATGCACAATCAAACACAATGATTCTATTCCTGTACCACCCCAATGATTAGTGCCTTCAGATGTGGCCTTTTCTGTTTAACATTAAAGAAGGGGAATAGAAGAGTGTCACCATGAATCAGGGCCTGACATGACAGCATGTAACAAGAGCAGGAAGAAAATGAATGTCTTCTCTTACACCAAAAATAAAACCAAAGTCATTGTCATCAACTTGAGTCTGACTCAGAAACCTTATAGAACAAAATTAAATTACCCCTATGGGTTTACAAGACTATAAATCCTTTTAGGAGTAGAAACCTTCATTTTTGTTCTCCCAAGGAGCAGTTGGTGGTTTCAAACTATTGATACTGCAATTAGCATTCCAACACATAACCCACTAGGCCACCAAAACTCCCCTTCTTCCCCAGCTAAGACTAAAAATATACTTAAGGTATGTCCCAGTACCTGGAATGGTCAAGAAAGAATAATCAGGGGGAGACCCAGAGCCAAAGTGAGAAGCAAACGTTAAAAAGTCAAACCAAATGCATTGCCATCAAGCCAAACATAACAAGGGCAGAACTGCCCATATGAATTTCTGAGACTAACTTTATGGGACTAGAAAAGTCCCAGAGTGACTGCTAAGTTGGAACTGCTAACATGTATTTATCAGCCAAATGTTTAACTACTATAGTACCAGTGCTCCAGCAAAAGTGAAAAGTGAATTTAAAATCAGAGGAAATCTGAATGAACCATGTGACAAAGGACAGAGGTAGTGCCATGAGTAGGCCAGGAACAGAGATGCCTCTGAACTGGGCACACACAGAAACATAAGTGGAAGTTACACAGAGAAAGATGCTTCATCATCACGTTATTAGCTGCAGAAGATAAATTCATTAACTCCTATGAAGCATATTTTGTATTTCATTTTTCAAAATTCAATTTAAATGAAAGTTCTCACAAAGGAGAGTCCTAAACTGCTAGTAGATATTTTATCCCTCCGGTACTCTAGATTATGGCTCAACATAAAATCTCTCTCTCTAAAACCACAGGCCTGACGGTTGAATCTAGTTATTTTCTGGGATGTGGATATTTGTTCAACATACATGCAAGAAATTGAGGGCTTTGAAGTGAGAGAAAACTGATGGATCCCAGCTAAGACGTGGAACTAGAGGTAAAAATATAGTCTGTTTCACATGGCAAAAGTTGCAAAGAAACTTTAGAGAGATCTCTGAGAAAGAAGACTCTGAAATTAGGCACCCAAAGACTAAAGAAGAATAAAAGGATGTCTGAAGGTATGATATAAGTAGCTCTTCACTGCTCCCTTTTCTTGAGAGTCTAGGTCTCTCCCTAGTGATAATAGTCTACTCACCATCATCAACAGTCCATACAGATTCCAATGAAGGGCTATCACTTCTTTACTCACCTCTTTTCAATTTGTGGAAGTTCAAAGCCCCAAATCAATACAATGCAGGTACCAACAAAAATTGGAATCTTTACTTGGAAATAATCCAAAATGTCTCATATTTTTTGAAATACTTAATGCTGTATATTTCAAGCAAATTTTCACATACCAGTCTATATTAAACTGTGGGGGGGAAAGTCAGATAATCAAAATAATTTTTAATTCCTACTCTTCAGTTTTGTAACAACTAATGCATTTAATTATAATGAAGTATTGAAAAGTACAGTCTAATAGAAAAACTGTGGCAGGAAGAGATCTGCCTTATGGATCAGTCATTTCTGAAAATAGTTGTCTAATGAGGGCACATAATTTTATTTGTGATTCCTAGTTTTGGAAATATGTAGGTGGAGGGAACAAAAACAGGTCTGTTCAACTGTTAGGATAATTGTTCTGAACAGCCCCTCTTAAGAGCAATATGAGATTGACATATCAGCACTTAATAACAATAACATGAACTGCTAAACTGTGAATGTCAAAAAGATCCTCTGGAAATTCCATCTTCCACCCACCCTCCCCCAAACATATATAGCCAACTAATTCTCTTTAACACAGGAAACATTTGTGGGACAAATGTAGAAGAGAAAGAATTGGATTTAAAAAAAGAATTGGATTATACTCCCTAGGCAGATAATTTTGAAATATATCAGAAATTAAAGTCACTGATACCCTTGTCTTCTTTGTTTTGCTATTTTCCTAGGCTCAATTTGAAAAGAACAGTGAGTGCTACCTTTGAATTTCTATTTTAATAGTTGTCTGATCCAATTACTTTGTTGCAACGCATTTTCATGCATATGAATATATGTTTGGAGAAAAGGAGATCAATGTTTTCAGATATTGTTCCTGGAGTCTTATTTGCTTTATGTTTTTTAGAGGGGAGAAGGTAGGACTTCATTTTCAGAAGGTGATCAACCCTGAGAAGACCAACAGCAATAAAGGTTATCTATGTGGTGTCCTGTTTGAAGTCAGAATACATATTTACCTAGATAGTTTACACTAACTCAGGTTTCAGGGAAACCCAGGGAAGCAAGTGTTGACCATAAGCAAGCAAAAAGAGAAATAACAATAAGATACACACTCACTGTCATCAAGTTGATGCCAACTCGTAGCTATTCTGTAGGACAGAGTAGAACTGGCCCTATAAGTTTCCAAGACTGAACCTCCTTTTTCTTTCTTTGTTTAAATCATTTTAATCATACAACTCTTACCATGATCAATACATAACTCAATTGCATGCAGACCGCATTTGCACATTTGTTGTCATCATTCTCGAAACATCTTGGTTTTGGTTTTAAAACTAGACTACTTGATGTGAACTTTTGTTAACACTTAAAAAATAGTCTGGTTCAAAGAATAAGAAAAATTAATAGATGAGTAGAAACATTTTAAAGAGAACATAAACTGAAACAGTCTATAAGTGCCAACCATATCCTTTATTCAGTAAGTCAGCCTTATGAACTGTTTATACATTATACTCTAAAGTAATGATTAGAGAATTCCATCCCCACAACTTATGAGACATTTAATTGCTAAGGGCAGCCTGAGGATGACTGTGGGTTCTTCAGAAACGTTTCATGCTCAAGAGTTTGACCATTTCTCATGTGCCATCTCCTCTGTTGAACATCCATCTCCCAGCATCATCCTCTATTGATTCTCCTCTGTTAATCACCCATCTCCTAGAGTCATACATAGTGTTAAAGATTATGGGCACCATGGTGTGGCTAAGTGAGGCAGCCCACATTGAGTTGGCCAGAACCTGGCCAGATGAAGATGAGATTTTTGAAGCTGTGAACTAGTACATATTGCTATTGACTATGACTGGCTGGACCTGATTTGACTTTGCTTATGGCTATGGACTTCACAAGATCCAACTGCAATGAAGATTCTTCATATCACAGTATATGACTCTCTCCTCAGAGCAATCAGTTGATTTAAGTGGGCAATATAGAAATTGGATACTCAAAACCGGGATGATAAAAGCATGAGTTGGTTGGCTTACAAAGTTTAATAGCCTGGGGAATATATTTATAGCATTGTAGGATTAAGTTGTAGGTGTTACTTAACTACAATTGGTAAGCATAGAATGTCATTTTGTCAAATATAGATTTTTTTGCTTTGTTCACTTATAGAATGTTATGTTTAAGTGAGTGTGACACATTTTGAACTGTATTCATTTTAGTTTTATCCTGTTGGGTATAGATATCATTTTATTATTTGTTTGCTTGAAAATTATCTATAGCTAAAGAGTTGTGTGAAAGTGTCAAATTGACAAGGGGTGGTCTGTGGTAGCTACATAATCTGTTGTCAACTTAAGAGAATTATGAGTAAAGAGGTGAAGTCTACCCTGTCGATCAATGAGATCTCTGTGTGGGCATGACCTTCCCCTGAGGAGTCTGGAAATTCCTGTATTTCCTCCTTGGAGATGGAGGACACTTTCTTATCTCAGCTCACTGCCTGAAAGACATCCCTTTGAAGAAGACACATGGAGATAGGCTGATGGAGCCAGATCTCTGGAACCAGATAAGTTACATGGAAGACCCTGCCATCATCGAGATGCTTACGATGACACTGATCCACAAGATTTCTCACCCACTGGCCTGTGATCTTCCGGCATTCGTCATCATTGCATGTGTTTCTTGACTCTGGAAATGACTTTATAGATTGGTATTGGACATATGAGCTAATATAGGACTTATGCACGTGATCTGGACTGGACCGGGATGTTTCCTCAATGTTCAATTGCGCTTGTATTTGAACTTCTTTCTTATACACATATGAGTTTCCTTGCATTTGTTTCTTTAATCTATTCAGAATAACACAAGGGGAATTCAGTAGGTCTCAAAAAGCTTTAAACATCCACTTCCTTGGCTTGACTAAATACTCCTACATAGTGGTACAATTATTATATAGTTCCTTCACATTTATAAATCAGGGGAAATTATGTTAGAATTTGTTTGATGCACTTTTAGTGTGGACAGGGTCTTGTAAGTAGAGTTTCACCGGAAAAAGAATCTTCAGAGAAGCCCTGAACATCACTTTCCCCTTCACTATAAGGTGCAGGGCACCCTATTGCAAAACCAGTTCTCTCTTTTCTCTTTCCATCTTTCCCTTAACTTTTCACTCTCCCTCTCTGTCCATCTCTTCTTCCTCCTTTATCTTTATTTCTTTGTCATCTATTTGTCTTTCCATCACTTTCTCCATGTTTCCACTAAAATAAAACACCACATTTTCCATAAATTTAAAAATAGAGCTATGTGTTTGTGATATTCTTGACATTTCTTCATACCAATAAGTAGCATTCCTTCTCTTTGGTTTGATTAATATCCTAATGACTCATGAACATAAGCAATATTATTTCTATGACACGCTTTTGTGAATGCAATTATTTATTACCCAATTAAAAGCATTTAAAACAATAAATAGCCTAACCCTTAACTAGATATAATATACCCAAGATGTATACATTAGCAATATATGACACAAATAAAATTAAATCGTGAAAGAACAGTGAGTTTTGGAAGTAATCGAATGGATATCCTTGCATGTGCGCAAGTAGGATCCCAGGGCAATCTCTCACGGATGCTATGGGTGTGTGGTAAGACATTAATACATAAGTCTTCAAATGATATGAGTACATAATTCCAACGCAAAGACTTTGTGGTGGCAGAATTAGAAATGAGGAATCTGAAGGGGAAAAAAAACTCTTAATAGTAAAAAGCTGCGTCAATAGTGAAAAATAATTCCAAAGGATCAAATAGAAAAAAGTAATTAACCAGAATCCATGGCCAAAGTGAATCAGAGAACTGCATTCAGGGAGAAAATAGTGAACTTGGAGGAGGGCTAATCTAGTCCTTCACTACATGAGTAACAAACCAGAGGCAGACAATCACAACGAGCTACCTGGAATCATCCAATGATAAGTGAACACAAAAGAGGAACTCAAGGAAGTAAGGAAGTCACTTCCACTTTAGTTCTATCTCCACACAGAAGTGAAGAATATTCTAAAAAATAAAATAAAAACGGTATAAGTTGAAAATATTGCAGAAATCTAATGGTTATTGGGTTTTCATTTATGAAAAATGTTTCTTCCTCTATGTATATTGTTTTTTATTATTATTTTTATTTTTTGAACATCACTGCCCTCTGATGGAGCTACCCAGCCGTGCTCCTGGAGAGACATTGCTAGGTTTGAACCACCAAACCCATGGGCCACAGTCCCTCTATGTATATTATATTAAGATTGTCAAAAATAGATAAATTAATCTTCTGACCAATTTAATTGATTCTGTAATGCCAGACATGCATTATCAGTGCTGTTCTACAAAGAAAATACCTTTAAAATTAAAGTTTTAATATCACATTATACATGCTTGAATTGAACACCGTTTTCTAGCATCCACTCAAAGTGAGACTGAAAAACCAAAACATTGCTTCTGGATGCTAAGATGCTAGGTATCACCAAACTGAGGCATTTCATGCAACTAAAGCATTTTTCTAATACAATTCAAACTCAAAACTGTTTTCCCTATTAGTTGCTCTCTTTAGTTAATTATGATTTGGCACAATAGCAACATGCTAAGTCTCTTTTCTCTCCCCCAAAATAGCATTCATCAAAGAATGTAGTATGTCATAAAAGTCACTGACCATATCTGACTAAAAACCCTGTAGTCCTGACAATTGCTGTTCCTTCTCCATGCTGGTGCTATATTCCAACTTTGCAATCTGCAATGAATATAAGAAGTATTTAGCATCTACAGATTTGCTCCACTGACACTCACATGGAGAAAAATCTTCATGAGTATATAAGTCTACAGTTCTCACAAGACCAAATCTCTCATTTTTGGAAAACTTGTCAGCACCCTCACTAAAGAATGCCATGAATGTATTATGGAATGCCAAGTCTGTGATAAGACAGCAGGGGGGGAAATCAGCAAGACTAAACTACTAAGGTCAATCAGATTTATGATTTATTCGTCCAAGTTACAATTTCTCATTGCAAAAAGACCAAATTGTGAATAAAGGACCGATTGAACTTCACGCCTTGTGTTTACTTGTACTTGTGACACTCTGAAACTCCATCTTTTGTCTGTCCTACTCTGTCATTGGACAAATTGGGTAGCCCATCCTTTCAGAGCTTCTTTCCAACTCAGTAGGAGAGCTCCGTGTTAGAAGAATGGCATTTCAACTGGAAATAAAAGTGATTTGTTGCCAAATTTGAAATGCTCACTTCCCCAGGACCATTTTATATTTTCAAAGAAATACTTGGTGAGCTGTGTGAATGCATTTCTGTGCCAGAATTTTCTCTGAGATGTCCAAGAGCTGAACACCTCCTCTACAAGGGGATAAGCTCGGCTTGAGGATAGAGCTAACACAGGGAGATCACACAACAGTGCTCCTGATCCACTGCCTTAGCCTGGTAATTCTGGTTGAGGTGAAAGGTTGGACGCCAACCGGTGGCTTTCACCGTGTATTCCACATCTACCCAGAGCCAAGTTCATTCACTCAAAAACTTTCCAGTCCTGAAAAAAAAGTGACAGAACTGGTTGTCATGGTAGCAGAGTGATTCTCCAGGTTTTCCCTGAATATAGAACCTTAGACTCTCAGAGGCTCCGTTTCTTTCCTTGACGTTTAGGGGAAGAAGGATTTTCTCTGCAACAAGCCCACGCACCGGTCTACACAGCCCAGTGCTTGCGCACATTGTCCAGCATGTGGGTGAACTGTGGTTGATGGTGGGAAGATGTGGATTCTGAGTCATGAGTCGTATCCTCCCACAGTGGCAATCTCTGTTGGCTTCCAACAGGAACCTCATCAAAACATTACATTCACTAAATTTCAAGCTCCCCTGTGGACAGGGGCAGTATCTATGTCACCTAGAGCCAGGTCCTGACTAGTTTAGTCATTATTAGATGAAGCAATGCATAATATAAAGAAATAATTAATAACAAATGGAGAAACAGCCAGGATCAAAGAGTGGATAGGTGAATACCTTGAAAAGCATGTTTGTTATGCATGGGCATGATATTTGACACAATAATTTAACATATGCTATAGGTTTTCTTTTTGGAAGGGAGATTCTGGAAAGGGCTAGCAAGAAATAATATGAATTATACCTTCTCACTGTGATTATTCTCCGTGCCAATAAGTAGCAACCCATTAATTTATTCTGTATTCCTACTGTTAAAATTATAATGAAGCTTCCATTTAACAGCTGCCCTTTTCATTGTTTGGACAAGCAGAACATTCTTTAGAAACATATGGGTTGTGGTTGTGGACCTGTAGTACATGGTGTTGGGAATAGAATCGTGGAGACCTGGAAAAAGCAATACTCTGAAACGCAAAAGGCAAATTGCACCTATTTCAGCAAATTGGGAATTGATGGTGTGTAACTCTGAAAGCTCTAGCAGTAGCTATTATTTCCATCCAAGCTATTATTAACTGGTAATATTTTTGCTAGTAAACATTCAGTTGCCATAGCAACAGGAGTCATGACATATGAATGCAAGGGCTCCTGGCTTTGCCAGAGAAATGGATGGAATTTTAAATGAATTTTAGAAAACCCAAAGCATCTCGCCAAAAATTATTTTTTAAATACTAAACTAAATTTATGCTTTAGTAAAAGGGAAAAAGGGAATTTGATAAAAGGAAACTGTGTGATATTCATGAATGCTACTTCTACTCTATTGCATCCAGTGCCTCCTTCAAGGCAAGTTCAGAGTGTCTCTCCTCTCTCTGAGCCAAATCCTCATGCTGTGTTCTGGGTGCCATGCCATACCCCATTCTCAGGTATTTATATGTAATGTTGCAAAAATGGCACGAAAGGCCATGTCTGAGATCCTGTGGTGGCATCAGAGGGGAAGAGAACCCAGCTCCACATCAGACCCAGCTTGCTTCCTATAAATCAGAGGTCAGACCTGGCTCTAACCTCTGAGTTTCTTTACCTTTTCTGATCAACTATCCCTCCCCTGGCACCTTCCATCTCTGCTTGACTCATTAATCTAGCGCAATAGCCAGGCAGAGCTTCAAGACAATGTTCACAATTACGTTCACGTTAAAAAAGACTTTTGGTGATGATAAATGGCAAATGTCTCTTCACTCTTCAGGGTCACAGGCGACAGTTGCAGTGTCTCATTTCCTCAGTGCTGTTGCCTCTGCCACCATCAGCTCTATGCACAAACCTTGTTTTTGGCTTTTCTTTCTTGATGGTGGGGAGATCCCATG